>LGTU01000095.1:0-59985 GCA_001314425.1 Phytophthora pluvialis | reverse complement strand
AGCTGTTTTACTGTAGCCTACTATAGTTATAGTGGACACCATAGACTAGCTGTGGGCCAGTCGTCCCAGTAGGGCAGCCTCCTAATGCGCTAGCCTCTAAATCTAACTCACTTCATATTTCGACACCATCTCAACAAGCTCCTTCGTTCCTACTCTTCCTACGTAGCCCGCCATAAGATGGAAGCTTGACTAATGATGGCACGACGTTTGCAATGCTACCGATCGACAGGCAGGAGTCGTATGGCGATTGCACTTTCATCTACCATGCCCTTTGGTAAGGCCCCGCGGCCATTTCGTGGGTCCAACGTCAGTTCCTACATTGGCACGGCCATTGGATGCTAGTCAAGTGGTGCGGAGGCATGCAGCATTCTCTGAACCTTCAGGCAAACGAACACGAAAGGCGTTACCAGCACCACGCGCTTGACTACAAGCTCGAAACATTGGGGCTCTCACAGCAGCGCAAGTTTTGGTTCGTCTTGCATGGGACTTGGCGCTTGCAGCAGCACTCCACGGCAGATTCCCATTGCTTTGTGGTATTATATTCGTAGTCGTCACACACCACACATGAGTGAGCCATCTTCTGGCAGAGGCGGCGAGCCCCCCGCTCTATGGCTCGTGGCATCCATCTGCAGGTTTGTCACGGACGCGAATCCAGCATTGCACCGGAGGCTTCACGAACCAAGGAGACTTCCTTGAAAAAAAAGGCAACTCGCAAATCCGTTTCGCACCTGTTGTAGCTTCAACAATGGAGACGAACGGAGCCACTTTGAGTGCAATCTCTGCTTCGATGGAGTGTCGACGAGGAATTTTGCCAAGTGACAACGCTCCCGATGAAAGTCACGGCAATGGGCTCCGCTATTTACTAGTAGTTGTAGCGGAGCCATTGGCAATACCAAGTCCGTGTTCGCTCTCTCCCGTAACTGAGTCTATCCGCCGTTGCCTTTCGTCCGTTTCCCCTCCCCACGCCAGCACTTTGCCACGCTTGGCGCCAGTGCCTCCACGAGATGAACCAGATGCCGAGCTGCTCGCCTCCATCACAAGGAGAAGCCGGAGAAACCGAAGTCTCTGCCGCTTGCCTGCAAAAAAACTCCCGCTGGGCGCGGCAACATCCGTCAGGCTAGCACACCCACCCACCAGGCCGCGTGCCACCTGGGCCCCAGAGAGAGCGCCCGCGCCATCTCGCAGAGGCAACCCGTTCATCTCGCATTTTGGTGCCGACTCCGCAAGCCTCCGGTTCGCGTCAGCAAATGAGCGGGAAAGAAGCGCCGCCGCCTTCCTCCGGCTACCAGCCCCGCAGCATGGGGCTGCCGCCGCTCTCGCAAGGTCCGCGCTCGTCCATGATGTCGGTCGAGTACGACGGCATCCCGTTGCCGCCTCCGAGCATCCGCTCGTGCGGCTCGCAGCAGTACGTGACCAGCTACATCCCCACGGGGGCCGCCTTCCCTTCCGGCAGCGTGCAGGACTTGATCTCGAGCATGAAGTCCTACGCCAGCGCCACCGACCTGGTGCGCACGTACAGCGAAATCCCGTCGGTGGAAGAAGCGCTCGTGACGCTCGACCGAGCCGCAGTGGCGCTGGGGGCCAGACGCTACCGGGATGCCCTGAAACTTTACCTCGAAGGAGGTTACGCCATGGCCAACGTGGCCGAACGCCAAGCCAACCCCAAGATCTGCAACTTGCTCACGAGCAAAGGCTTCGAGACGCTCAACTGGTGCGCCAGGCTGTGCGATTGGATTGAAGGGCGGGTGAAGGAGAAACACCCGCGCCCAGGAGTGCACAAGGTCGGGATCCCAGTCAGCAACTGGGACGAAGACTGGGTCGGCCCCTACCTGGACGAGGAGGAGGCTCGACGCATGTGGTACACGCCCGTGTACTGCCCGCACCCGATCGACTTCTCCAACATGGGTTATCGTCTGCGCTGCGTTGAGACGGGCAGACGCCCGAGACTCATGATCTGCATCACCATGTACAACGAAGGGCCGCAGCAACTCAAGGCCACGCTCAAGAAACTTGCCAACAACTTGGCCTACCTCAAGGAGCAGAAGGCCGGCCACGAGAAGGCGCTGACGGGGCCGTTCGTGGGCGAGGACGTGTGGCAGAATGTGCTGGTCTGCATCGTGGCAGACGGCCGGGAGCAGATCAATGACAAGACGCTGGACTACTTGGAGGCTATTGGACTGTACGACGAAGACCTCTTGACGATCAACAGTGCCGGGATTGGCGCCCAGTGCCACTTGTTCGAGCACACGCTGCAGCTCAACGTGAACGGCAAGAGCCTGCTCCCGATCCAAACGGTTTTCGCTTTCAAGGAGAACAAGTCCAGCAAACTGGACTCGCACCACTGGTACTTCAATGCCTTCGCGGAACAGATTCAGCCAGACTACACAGCGGTGATGGATGTAGGCACCATGCTTACCAAGTCCGCACTGTACCATTTGCTGATTGCCTTCGAGCGCAACCATCAGATTGGAGGGGCGTGCGGACAACTCACGGTGGAGAAGCCGTTCGAGAACCTGAGCAACTGGGTCATCTCGGCGCAGCATTTCGAGTACAAGATCTCCAACATTCTCGACAAGTCGCTGGAAAGCTGCTTTGGCTTTATCAGTGTACTGCCTGGTGCTTTCTCGGCCTACCGGTACGAGGCAATCCGTGGAGCCCCGCTGGATGCGTACTTCCAGACTCTCAACATTGACCTGGACGTGCTTGGACCTTTCATTGGCAACATGTATCTCGCGGAGGACAGGATCTTGTCCTTTGAAGTGGTGGCACGAAAGGACTGCAAGTGGACCATGCACTACGTCAAGGATGCAGTTGCTCGCACGGATGTACCGCATGATCTTGTCGGGCTCATTTCACAGCGCAAGCGCTGGCTTAACGGCGCTTTCTTCGCCACACTCTTCAGCATTTGGAATTGGGGCCGCATCTACTCAGAAAGCAATCACTCGTTCGCGCGGAAGCTGGCGTTCATCGTCTTCTACCTGTATCACCTGCTCTACACTGCGTTCGGCTTTTTCCTGCCAGCAAACCTGTACCTGGCGCTCTTCTTTATCGTGTTCCAAGGCTTCCAGCAAAACCGCCTCAAGTTTGTGGACACGTCCGAGTACTCGCAAACTGTGCTGGATTGTGCAGTGTACATCTACAACTTCGTGTACCTGTTCGGGCTTCTGATGCTGATCATCATTGGCTTGGGTAACAACCCGAAGCACATGAAGCTCACGTACTACTTCGTTGGCGCAGTGTTCGGCGTGATGATGATGATGTCGTCCCTGGTTGGCCTCGGCATTTTCTTCTCGACTCCAGCTAGCATCCACTCCATTTTGGTCTCTATCCTTACAGTTGGCGTGTACTTCATCGGCTCGGCGCTCCACGGCGAGGTGCACCACATCTTCATGACGTTCACGCACTACACAGCGTTGATCCCGAGCTTCGTGAACATCTTCACGATCTATTCGTTCTGCAACCTACAGGACTTGTCATGGGGTACTAGAGGCCTGCACGATGATCCGTTGCTGGCTGCTTCACTGGATGAGACCGAGAAGGGCGACTTCAAGGACGTGATCGCTAAGCGGCGTGCTATGGAGGAGCGCCGTCGCGAGGAGAAGGAGCGCACCGAGAACAGGAAGAAGATCTTTGAGGCCTTCCGCTCCAACATCCTGCTCACCTGGACGTTCTCCAACCTTATTTTCGCGCTCTTCATCGTGTACTTTGCCGATTCGTCGACGTACATGCCCATTCTGTACATCTTCGTGGCCAGCCTCAACTCGTGCAGACTGCTTGGATGCATCGGCCACTGGATCTACATCCACACTGCCGGCCTGCGTGGTCGCGTGCTCGACAAGTCCGAATGCGGCAACGGCACCGGTCGCTATCCGCAGAATTCGTACGTGCAGCTCGAGGAGCACTACGCCGCTCTCGCAGAGGACCAGCGCACCTACGCTTCCGGACGCACGAACGCTTCGGTGCGTACCAACAACGACGTCTCCTCGGTCGCCTAAGTCGGTCGAGAGAACAAGACAACCAACCTCGAGTGCTTCGCTGCGATCGCAGCAGCAAACCACGCAGAGAGGTTCCAACCGTCAACCTCCACCCGCAACACCAACACTAGCAAAAGCGAACAAGTCGAGCAGTAGTGAGTCCAGTCGAGAGTCGAGTCTTCCGTAGATGATGGTGCATTGCACGTTTATAAATCGCCGACACGCTATATAATTGCAATTTACATTTACGTTTTGTTGGTTCGAGCACTTCGGAGGGTCGCGTATCTTTTTGATTGACAAGTATTTAATAATGGCACAGGAAGCGCAACAACATCCAGCGACGCCGTCGCTCCTGGGGGCTTGGGAGAGCAACGAAGCGTTCGGCAACACGACACTCGACTGGTCTCAGGCTGTGAAAGACCAGCGCGTTACACTCCAGCTCACGTTTGAGCCTGGGGGCGTCTTCACGTTTCGCTTGGTGTCCAAGGATGATGCGACGGATGTGACGTCGAGCTTCCGTCATGTTGTGGCGAGCGAGGGGAGCTACGAGCGGCAGGGAGAGGACGGCATCGTCATTCACGGAGACGCGTCCGGCATCAAGTGGATGTACTTGTTTGAGGAGGAGGACAGTCTGCGGATCAGGTACGAACGGGCTTTCGAGGCGAGCTGCTCAAGACGCTGATGTTGCTGTGGTCATGTTCAGGCTGGAAGGTGCGAAGCGCTTCGGGAGATGCAAGGGCGTGGACGTCATCTACTTCGCCAGAGTGAAAACAACGCAGCAGCTGAAGGATCTGTAGGTGGGTGCATCGAGACATTAACACGATTCATTTTTGGTGAGACTTCTTATATGTCCAGCACGTCGTCCAGCCAGTCTTCAAGCTGCTCGGCCTCTGCAGGATTTCTGGCTGGAACTGGTGCTGCAGCTACAGGCATCGCCGACGCAGGCGTTGCTCCACTTGAAGTCGGCGCGCTCAGAGTAAGCAAGAAGTCCAGCTCAGCGTCACCTTGTGCAGGTTTCGACGGAGCTGCAGCTGGTGCTGGTGTCGTTGCAGCGTCTGCGACAGTGGGAGTCGCACCTCTTGTTTTCTTGCTAACTACTTGTTCCTCAGACTCGGCTCCATCTTCACCCTGAGGCTCGAACGGCAAGTCAATCTGACACAACAACTACAGTCAGGATGTTGACAACACCAAGCACGAGCAAAAAAGACTGGAAGACTCACGCAGTATTTCGGGTCCATCCGGTAGCGAACGTCCGGCGACACGAGCTCCAGCTGCGAGGCAATCCAGTCCAAATCCTGCAGCAACAAAGCACGTTAAAAGGACTCAACAGTCGTGTAGCAACGCTGCAGCCGCTCGTACCAGCACTCCGACAGCTCCCTGGTCGTCTACAGCGTCGTCCTTCTCCTCCCACTGCTTCATCGTGCGGCTCTGGAAGTATTCGCCAGGCGCAGCGCCCATCTGCCCCCTGTAGTTCTGCTCCGACGCGAAGAACTGCGTGCGTCCGCCATCGTCTTGCGGAGACTGGTCACTGGCGTCGTCTTGGTCCTCGCGCTCCTCGAAGCGGTAGGCGTTGGAGCCCAGACTTCGCAGGTGGCTAGGTTGACGTCTTGCAGACGCCCCGCCGCGTCCGCCAGGCGCGTCGCCTCTTCCTCGCCCACGTCCACGCGCATGCGCCGCGCGATACTTCACCTGCGACCGCCCCATGATACTGGACCGAGAAGTGAAGCCAAGTTGGGAGATGCGGATTTTCAACCAATGGGAACATTTGAATTTAGAAAATCTTTAGAACAGAGCGATTGTGTATCATGCTTTACATAGGAAGCACAGCACTACTATCTATGCCTACGCGAGATGAAGAGGAAGGGTACAAGACTTTATGTTTAGATGAAATCAACTCCGTTGTTCATTAGTGGCGAGTGGGTGGCAACCCACGTCAAAGAGACTAAGAAGCAGGCGTCTACTTCTTCGACTTCTTGGTAGCGAGCTTGCGCTGGTAGAACTCCAGCTCCTTGCCCTCCAAGATGTAGCCATCGGCGCGGCCGGACTGGCCGGGGCGCGACGAGATGACGGCGAGCAGACGGCCAGACATGATCTGCTCGTCAATCTTGGCGTCGAGCATGCGCGTGCGCTGGCGGCTGGCCAGCTTGCGCAGGACGTGGTCCGACTTCTTGACCTCCTCCTCCTCGTGCTTCTCCGCGTTCTTCTTGACGCCGATCTTGACGCCGTAGTGGGCCTCGTACCACTGGCGGAGCGGGGTGGCGTCCACCAGCACCACGGCGCCCTTCACGAGCGTCTTGGTACGCACGAGCTCGTTGTTCGACGAGTTGTACACGACGTCAAGGATGCGCGTCTTGCGAGCGCACACCTCCGTGCCCCACGAGAAGTTGCCCGTCTCCAGGTGCAGAGCGCGGAACTTCATGTGGCCGCCACGCACACGCACGGCGTGCACGCGCTTGCCTCCGAGCTTGGTGGCAGCTGGCTGACGGCCGAGCTCGAATTTCCTTTTCTTGCGGAACTGCTTGCGCTTGCCACCAGTTTCGCGGCGCTTGTGGCGCGAATCGCGAGAGATACCTGATCAGGGGGGAGTCAAAGACATTGGAGGTTAGCTACGAGTGGAACGATACTCTGCGGCGGAGCAGCATCATGGGGGACGGACGCGGGGCGGAGAACCCGCGGACTCGAATGCTGCCCGAACGGGGATGCAGCAGAGAGTCCGGGGCCGGCCGAGGCGGGGAGCAAGGAACTCGGACCCGACGCTCGACACGCGCGCACTTTTCAGCAGCGCCTCCACCCCGCGGAGAACTCCACGGCGGCACACCGGGCGCGAGACAGGAAGAAGGCAGGGGACGCGCGGCCGCGAAGCTTACCCATGATTCCGACGGAGTAATTTCGGTACTGTGGATCTGCTGGCCGGGGTCGGAGCTAGCAAGTCGCCCTCAGCCAGTCAACGCCTCCAGCCAGTCGCTCTGAAAACAGGGTGCACCACGCTAGAAAACCAGTAAACCGGACTAGTACCGGTATACTTTCGGTATGTTATGAACATGTTATGGTCCAGTTAGCAGTACCGGTACAAATTCGGTTTGCAGCCTTGAACCTGTTAATAACGGGTTACTAACCTGGACTTTTGGCGAAACGGCCAATGGGAGGGCCCGATTCGCCCTTTTGGCCAATCGGAGCGCCAGAAGCGTTTGGCAAGCGATAAGAGCGTTAAATAATTAACGCGTTATCTCATTTTTCATTTTCCACAGTGCAACCGCCTTCGCCATGCCGCAAGAGGACTTCTCCGCGGAGCTGCTGCAGCTCTACTACGGTGCGTGCAGCCTCCTCGCGTGCATGGCCGTCTCGCCCATTCCGTTGCGCACCCGATGAGCCCTCACACGCCCCCTACCATTGCCTCTGACGCCCTCCAGATCGGCTCTTCCCGTACCAGCAGATGACCCAGTGGCTGAGCTACGACGGAGGTGCGTCCGCCTTCTCTGTAGCTGCGTAGTGCGCAACGCAGCAGAGGTCTAACCGCCCGCCACTGCAGGGGAGGAGTTCCTGTTCCGCCGCGAGCTCTCGTACACGCTCGAGAACGACACGTACATCCGCTACAAGGCCTTCCACAACGCCGAGGAGCTCAAGGCGAGCATGAGCAAGACGCTGCCCTTCAAGATCGACATCGGCGCCGTCTTCTCCGTGTCGCCCGCCGACAAGGGTAAGGTCAGCGCCGCGGACTTCACGCCCGAGCAGCGCGAGCTCGTCTTCGATATCGATCTCACGGACTACGACGACATCCGAACGTGCTGCGAGGGCGCCGCCATCTGCAACCGCTGCTGGCTGTTCATGGTCGCGGCCGTCAAGGTGCTGGACGCCGCGCTGCGCGACGACTTTGGCTTCGAGAACTTGCTCTGGGTGTACTCCGGACGGCGTGGTATCCATTGCTGGGTCGCGGACGAGCGAGCTCGAGCGCTCGAGAACGAGGCTCGATCGGCTGTGGTGGGATACCTGTCGCTCGTGGAGGGCAATGAAAACTCAGCGAGGAAGGTCAAACTGCGTGAACCGCTGCACCCGTCGCTCGAGTTAGTTTGGCACGCTGTGGGATTGTTATCGACTATTTGGAAGTAGCGCTGACAACAGTTTTTTTTTTTTTTGCTCACTGCAGCCGCGCTTATCGACTAGTGGAGCCGCTGTTCGAGGACACGATCCTGTCGGACAAGGGTCAGGGAATTATGTGCTCGGAAAAGCAGTGGGCCAAGCTCCTGGCTATGGTCCCTGACGAGGACATCCGAGCCAACATGACGCGTCGTTGGGGTGCCACTAACTGCAACGCGGGCCCGGCCGAAAAGTGGCGTGAGCTTCGAGATGCGGTGGAGAAGCAGGTGTTGAAGAATGCCAACTCCGCACGCAGTGGCAGCAACGTCAAGCGTCCTGCGCCGAACAGCGACGCCAACAAGCGCTTCGCGGCGTCCGAGCTGCGCACGTGTCTCCAAGAGATCGTGCTGGCTTACCTGTACCCACGACTAGATGCCAATGTGTCCAAGCAGCGGAATCACTTGCTGAAGAGTCCGTTCGCCGTCCACCCCAAGACGGGTCGTGTATGCGTGCCCATCGACGTGTCCTCCATGGAGACCTTCGATCCGTTCAAGGTGCCCACTCTGGGCCAGCTGCACGAGGAACTCGACTCTGACAAGTCTGCTACGAGCATGAAGCAGTACGTGGATTTCTTCGAGTCCTCGTTCCTGAAGCCGCTGGCTGTGACCGCCAAGCGAAAAGAGCGCGACGCCCGTGAAAGCGACGCTGCTATGTCTGGTGACTGGTAGCGTCGAGAGGTAGGAGGCATCGTAGCCGGTGCGGCGCAGGTCCAAGCCATGGCGCGTAAATATATTGTGTGCCTCATCTTTTAGACCTGCTGTATTGTGTGCGTTAACGCCGATCAAATGTCGTGCTTGCCCAGCTCACAAGATCTTGGGTTAGTTTTCTCCTCGGGTCGCTCTCGCCGCTTTGAAGCGTGACACGCGCTTCACTGGTTGCTGCAAAAGAGAAATGGCAAAGCACAAAGCGGTCAGGAACCACGAGAACGCATTAACTATGGTCAAGCAGCAAGCACGTACAGCTTCGCCGACCGGCTCCAGGGTCACTGTTTGACCAGTGTAGTTGGTGCCTTGAAAGCGCGAGTGACGAGGCTCCGAGAAGGGAGAGGTCACGGGTGCAGACACAGGGGTCGGCTCTTTCTCCGCAATCTCGTGCTCCACGATACTGCCAGAAAACGCCGTCGATGCGGAAGAAGCGGGTGCGACGGATGAAGATAGAGATGCTGGTACAGGAGGCTTCAGGGACGGCGAAGCCACGGGCCCCGCAGTTGACGGTACCGGTGCCTGCTTAGGCTTCGATTCAAGTTCTTGAGCTGCAATTTCGCTGCCGCTTGCCTTGGCTTTCGCCTTTTCACGCATCTGCTTTGCTTTCTCCCCCAATTTTCCATCTGTGGGGCTCAACTCCATGGCACGCTCGTACGCTTCGCTAGCCTCCTCAAACTGCTCCAGTGCTGCCAGAGCGCAAGCCCTACGATAGTGTCCTTTCACCCACGGCTCGTGCAGGGAGACGGCGACGTCAGAATCCTCCAGAGCCAGCTTATACTTCTTCAGCCGATGGTACGCCGCAGCACGGTTGCCATACAGAATCTGCGGATGTCACGACAAGCAAAGCTTATTAGTCAGCACGGTGCACAAACAGGTGGTGCCTACTCCATTCATACGCACATGAGAGGTCGGATCCAGCTCAATAGCCTGCGAGTAATACTGAGCGGCTGCCTGGAAACGTCGACGAGCAAACGAATCATTGCCCTTGGCCTTCAGTGCAGCAGCCTGCGCCTCCGCTGAGTCCTCCTCTTTTTTTGCCCTGTCCACCTCCTCCACGTTTTCTCCAGCAGCCTCACGCGCTTCCAGGTCCTCCATGCGCTTCATCATGTCGTCCCAGTTCCACGCCGCCTGCTCCTGCTTCACCCGCTCTTCCTCCTCCATCTCGAAGTACTCCTTGATGTCTACAGAACCCGCCAGCGCTGATCAGCAACTAGCGTCCCAACCACTCCACCCAAATGCCCAACTTCAGTCCCCACCTGCATCCGTAGCACGCGGAATCGGCCCGCGCTCGCTCTCCGCCTCCGTCTCCTGGATCTCGCGGATGTTCGCGTCCTCGTACATCTTCTGCAGCTGCGCGACGCCGCCCACGTCCGTCTTCTTGGCGTTCAGCCCTCGCAGCGTCTCCTCCTGCGTCTCGATCTCCTTCTGAAGAGCTGCAGCAGCAACGTGAACTACCGTCAGCTGCCGTAGTACTGTAGCACAGCCACAGAGGCCGTTACAGTGGGTAGGTAGGACCTTTCTTCTTGCGCTCGAGGAGCTCCAAGGCCTGCGGCGTCGAGCGCCACGCGAAATATTCGTCTCCGAGATGCGCCAGCACCTCGTTGGAGCGCACGATCTTGCCGGGGGCCATGGCGCGCTTGCCCAGCGGCACCATCACCTGGTGCGAGAGCTTCGCGGGCAGCTCCGCCAGCGTGGCGGCCACGGCGTCGAGGCGGTTCTCCTGGTCCTGCAGCCGCGTCAGCTGCTCGCGGACGATCTCGACGCGCTGCAGCAAAGACGGCGCACAACGTCAGGCGCCTGTACCTGTCAGCGAGCACTGCAGCAAGCGCGCACCTCCTGCAGCATCCGCGCGTTCGCCGCCTCCGCCATCACGCCCAGCGCCGCCATCAAAAGGTATCGATTGACCAGCCAACTTTGGTATTCGCACTTAACCGAGAAGTGTAACCCCTCCACCTTGGTTACGATGTCGTACTTAACCCGTTGTGGCAGGTTGAGGTGTCGTACACAAAGGATCTTCCGACGGAAGACTGCCTTCCTTCCCCCCGGGCAACTAACTAACCTATCTAACTAACCAAGGTGACCAGTGACCATGGCGGCGGGCGAGTGCCAGACGAGCAACAGCAAGGACTACGACAAGGAGGAGGACGACCTGCTGGCCGGCCCGGAGACGGTGCTGGACGAGGGCGACATCGCGCTGCTGAAGACGTACGGCCTGGGCCCGTACTCGCGCGTGATCCGGCAGGTGGAGGACGACATCAAGAAGGCGCAGAAGGCCGTGAACGACCTCATCGGCATCAAGGAGAGCGACACGGGGCTGAGTCTGCCCAGCCTCTGGGACCTCGTGAGCGACAAGCAGATGATGCAGGAGGAGCAGCCGCTGCAGGTCGCGCGCTGCACCAAGATCATCAACGCCGGCGAGGAGGACGCCAAGTACATGATCAACGTCAAGCAGATCGCCAAGTTCGTCGTGGGGCTCGGCGAGAAGGTCGCCCCGACGGACATCGAGGAGGGCATGCGCGTGGGCGTGGACCGCACCAAGTACGCCATCCAGATCCCGCTGCCGCCCAAGATCGACCCCACGGTGTCGCTCATGACGGTCGAGGACAAGCCCGACGTCACGTACGACGACGTCGGAGGCGCCAAGGACGCGCTGGAGAAGCTCCGGGAGGTCGTGGAGCTGCCCCTGCTGCACCCGGAGAGGTTCGTGAACCTGGGCATCGACCCGCCCAAGGGCGTGCTGCTCTACGGACCTCCGGGGACGGGCAAGACGCTGTCCGCCCGTGCTGTGGCCAACCGCACCGACGCCTGCTTCATCCGCGTCATCGGCAGTGAGCTGGTGCAGAAGTACGTGGGGGAAGGCGCACGCATGGTGCGCGAGCTCTTCACCATGGCCAGGTCCAAGAAGGCCTGCATCGTGTTCTTTGATGAGGTGGACGCTATCGGTGGCGCGCGCAGCAGCTCCGAGGAGGGCGGCACTGATAACGAGGTGCAGCGTACCATGCTGCAGATCGTTACCGAGCTGGATGGGTTCGACCCGCGCGGCAACATTAAGGTGCTGATGGCCACGAACCGACCCGATACGCTGGACCCGGCGCTCATGCGGCCTGGCCGATTGGACCGCAAGGTCGAGTTCAACCTGCCCGAGCTCGAGGGGCGCACCCAGATCCTCAAGATCCACGCCAAGAGCATGAACTGCGACCGCGGCATCCGCTTCGAGCTCGTGAGTCGTCTGTGCCCCAACACCACCGGTGCCGAGCTGCGCAGTGTGTGCACGGAGGCTGGTATGTTCGCTATTCGCGCGCGCCGCAAATCCGTGAGCGAGAAGGACTTCCTCGAGTCGGTCAACAAGGTCATCAAGGGATACAAGAAGTTCTCGTCCACGCCCAAGTACATGGTCTACAACTAGATCAGACGCTCGGCAGTGCGGAGTCGAGCAGCAGCCGAGTGCAGGCGACTTTGCTCCGCACGCGACAGAGGGGCTTAAATAATACACACGCTACTGCAATGAAATGAAGAATCGTGCAGACGGAGCTCGTTGAGCTGCTACTCTCCCATCCAAAAGAAGAAACCTACACACAACTTGTACACAAGTCTGGAGCTCAGCACTAATTCATGGCGTCGTCTGTCGCGCGGCCGGCGCCGGCGAAGCTCAAGACGCGCTCCGAGTTCTCCGTGACGCTGGAGGTGGCGCCCTCGTCTGGCGACTGCTGGTATCGCTACGAGTACAAAGAGGCAGGCTCCACGTGGGGGTCGAGCGCGCAGCACGTGGACGCGGCCGTTGGGGCCTCCGAGGTGGTTCTGGACGACCTCAACCCGACCAGCACGTACGAGGTGCGCATCTACGCGGTGTCCAAGGCTGCAGACGGCACGGAGCAAGTGTCGAAACCCAGTGAAGTCGCCGCAGTGGACACTGAAGTGCCGGGCTGCGGACCGGACTCGGGCCAAGGCTGCTTGTGCACGGTCCAGTGAGCTGAGACCGACGTCCAGAGCTACAGAAGAGAGAGAGACACCCACAACAACACCCACAACGCTATTGCAGCACAACTGTTCATATTCACACAGACCCCCCCCCCCTTGAGGCTCCGATCTCATGCTATAAAGTGGGGCGAGTGTGGCAGGCCCACACTTGTCCCCGCACGTCATCTTTTGTCCTGATGAAACTATCTCGACGGCGCTGCATGCGATCTCATTGCAGCACCGACATCCACTTCGCTAGTCGCGCGTCCTTGGGCTTGCCGTCTTCTCCTGCAGGCGTCATCTGCGTCCAAACCGTGTCTGCGCCCGCCTGCTTCTTCCACCACGCTACCAGCGCTTCTTGGCCGTCCTGAGCCTCGAACGCGGCCAGCAGTGCATCCAGCAAATCTGCTGCGCGACCGCTTTCGACCAGGTGAGAGCAAGCCTCGCCCAGCCACTGCACGGAGAGAGCCTCCTTCGCGAACAACGGTGTCCAAAGTTCGCTCAGGTTCACGGCGAGCTGAGGAATGTCGACGCGCAAGTCGTCGTAGTCGTCGAGAATGATGTCCACAGCGGCCTCGATGTCTTCGGGTGAGATTTTCTCGCTTGTGGAAAGCTGTAGAAGCAACGCAGCCACGTCCTTGCGTATAGACTGCTTTGCCTCGAGACTGAACGCCAGCGTGATGTGGACAAAGTGCCGCCAGCGATCCGGTACAGCTTCTAACTCCTCGATACACTGCACCATCTCGGTGAAGTCCTTAACGGACAGGTACTCCTCCAGCGTGCTACGCATCTTTCCGGCGGCTTCTTCATCGAGTTCGTCCTCCTCGTCGCCAAAGAAAACTTCGATACCGTGTTCGCGAAGATACGCTTCCACTCCAGCCTCATTCCTCATGGCCGCAGGTAGCACACTCTCCGCCGTGATCTCTTCATCCGTCAACATTCGGATCACTGTCCTCTCGTCACTCTCCATTTCTACGACAGATAACACCTCAGGGAACACCAGGGAAGTGAGTTTGCACTCCACACAATGAGCCAGTGCTTCCGAAACGATCCACGACAAACCAAAGCAGCCAGCGGCCACCAAGCGACCGAAGATCAACGCCGAGTACTGGTGGATCAACGGCAAATCGATCTTCATATCCTCTAGGAACTCCATGACGTTAACCAGCGCAGCCTGGATCGAGTTAGCATCCAGCGCACCACGCTCGTAGAGCCCCACAAGGAGTTCTACGGCATGCTCACGTTCGCTGGTCTTTCTTTCCAACGCTGCGTTTATGGTTTGCTCGGCAAACTCGACATGATACGGGTCCGAGGGCAATTCTTGAACGCACGTGGTAGCTTCATCCAGGTCCACGATGGAAATGTACTCCTGAATAATGCTCTTAATGCGGGTCGACATTTGTGCCGGGGACAGCTCTTTCGCTTCAGGCTCTTCAGGCTCCTCCTTCTTAGCCACAATGAGGTTGCTGCTTTGCTTTGCGAGCTGAGCGCTTGAAATCCGTGTCTTATGGCGACGCCTTTGCACGTCGTCGTGCTGGGCATTCTTTCCTTGCTGTTGAAGCTTTTGAGCTTCCCTCCGAACCTCCTCCAAGGTCTTCTGTTGCATCTCCTTGCGACGAGGTTCCCACATGTGGTCTCTCGTTTCAAGGATATCCTTGATCAGGAATCGGGCTCGCGACGGCAGTTTCGTGTCTTCCGACAGCTCCACCATACGGAAGATGATGATTTTCATGATTGTCTTCGTCTTCGGCTGGTCAAACTTTTTACCAACCGTCGCCAACATCTTGCATAGTGCTTCCAGGTCTTGCTCGTCGGGGAAACGTGCCGCCTGAGCTTGGACTTCTTGGCCAGCTTCTCCGGGAATTAACTCTAATCCTAGCAAGTAGAAGATGCACCCTTGGACTCCAGATTGCTTGATCAAGTCCACCTTGTACAGTTCACCAATGAAGCGGATGTTGCCCAGCATCTTTGCTTTTGCGCGCATCGCAAGGATTTCACGGCGTCGAGCGTCGACCTCCTCATCTTCCTTCTTTTCTTCCTGACCAACGTGCTTGTTCGTCTTTTCGAATTCACCTTGACACCGATTAACAAGAAGTCGTGTGAAGGTGACCTGAGTTGCAGCCGCGTGATGTGCAACCTCCGCTGACTCGAACGGTCCTCCGAATGGTTCATCACCCCCAATCTCGCTGATCTTTCGCTGCGAGTAGTAGAAAGCTCCTGCCTCCTTCTCGCCCACTGCAACCAAGGAGCCGCCGTGGCGACGGAATTGAATAGAGGGAATGGATTCACAATCGCATGACGAAGTAGCTGCACTTTCAGACGCTCCAACATCCTCAAGGCAGCTATGGGGATTCTCAAACGGGCCAGCAAATGAAGTGAATGTAGTCTTGTCGATCGCCGTCCAGTAGAATGAACCCTTTTCATCACTCAGCACATTCAGAAAACTCCAAGTCTTCTTGAGAGTCCGGGTATGGAATTCCTTGCACAGATCAGCATACACGTCTGCGAAGCTGGGCTCCTCCAACGCCTTGTCCATTATAATTGATACAATCGAACTCAGCAGGGCAAAACTGTCGATATCAACTGCACAGAGCTCGTTTGTCAGCTTCACAAACTTCTCTCTCGTGAGCTTGTTCAACAGACTCTTCACATGGCTCAGCGTCTTCTCGAGAGGAGAAAACTCCTTCTCCTTGGTGGGCTTCCACCGGTTCTCGGACACGGTCAGAGGCTCAATAGGACCATCATAAAGCGGTGGTGGAGGTGGCCGGCCGTAGCCGCCACGACCCCCGCCTCCTCCACGACCACCACGACCGCCACGACCACCACCACGACCTCCACGACCGTGGCTGTCACGTTTACCATCTCGCAAACCACCTTGGCCGCGCGCTCCTCGACCACCAGAACGATCACCATTTCGAATGCTGCCTCCAATGGATATTCCAATACCATAGCCCGTTCCAAGTCGTCCAGATGACCGTTTGGTGACGGAATGCGGATCGCGGATTTGGATGACCTCCACAATTTTCATGTCAAGAAGATCTGTTGGTCTAGGGAGCGCAAATTCCAGCAGTCTGCTCCCGGAAATCGAAGGTATTACAACAAGAATGCGTTAGCTATAAGCCCCACCGGGGTAGTCAAAAGGGGGAAATAGCCACGACCAGTGACTTACCTTCTCAGCTCCGCAAGTGAATATTGCAGCTTCTTAGCGCGTGAAACGGTCGGTCGAGATGGCTCAAGGGCTGCTGTCAGCGATGACTTGAGCGTTCGCACTGGTCTAGCTTCCATCGAAGCCGACAAAGAAGCCCTGAGCGTCCGAGGCGGTGCGGCATCAATAGATGCTGCGAGCGACGACTGGATTTTGGCTGGACCAGAAGACTCAGTCGATGACGCCAATGAGGACTTGAATGGAGCAGCGCGTCGGGCGGCCTCACGATCTGCGTTCTCCTTGTCAAGCTTAGCGTAATACTCGCGGGTTCTCGCATCTTTTTCAGCGTTACTGTCACTTGGCGCTCTGTCGTTTTCGAGTTGTTTTCTTTCTCCAAGCGGACTTTGTCGTGCCTCGTCCTCCATTGAACCCTTACGGTTTACCGGTGCCTTCATCATTTGGGCCAGGCTGTTACCCCGTTCTAGCTTCCGTGCTTCCATGCGTTCTCGGAGAGTGTCCGCACGTCGTTTGCGCTCCGCTTCGTCAACAACAGGGACCGCAGGGGCCTTCACAGACGTATCCTCCTTTTCGTGAGCAACAGTGGATTTCTCTGGCTTCGGCGAGATCGAGTCTCCTCCCCCAGGAGCGTTTTTCGTCAATCCACCGGGACCCGATGGAGACCGCTGTGAATCCGAAGGACCTGCGAGCTTCGCATCCTTAGAGTTGGATCTGCCTCCCGGCGACCCGACAGGAGAACTCGAGTTTCCTCTGCGCAGAGACGAAGCTCCAGCATCCAGCGACGAGCGCCGCGATGGCGTATCTTGGGCTGGTCGGCCCAACGAGCGCCCAAGTGTTCCAGACGCAGGGCGTTGCTTGTGCACGCGGACATCCTGCGAGCTCTTGGTAGCTGGCAACGCTCCGGCCAGCGAAGATTTCAATGGTGCCGGCCCCGAGGAAAGTCTGCGCACTGATGGTGGGCCATCGTTGAGGCTCGACCGGTATTCCTCGCTGTAGCGCTCGCTGCGCAAGCTCCTGTCGCTGCGGTCCGATCGCTGCGACGAGACGCTGTCCGTGCTGTTTTTCCTCGCCAACCGCGTTCTCGACACCGACCGGTTGCCAGCTCGATGCAACCCGTGGCCTTCAGCAGTCCACTGCCTCGGTTCCCGACTGTCCGAGCGCCGTCGTGGCGGGTCCCGACTACTCGAGCGCCGCGGTGCCGTCCCCTTCTCGCCCTGTCTGGCTCCTCGGTCGTCCTCGCGACCGAGGGACTGCGTCAAGCTGCTGACGAGCTTCTTGGTCTGGCCCGCCCCCATCTGCGGGGACGGCGAGGACAGCGAGACGACCTGTCGCTGTCCTTTGGTCTGTACCTGCAAGTCTCCCTTGGGACTGTGGCGACGGCTCCGCGTACCGGCCCAACCGTTGTTCTTCTTGGCTGGAGGCTCCTGCTGGCGCGTCGAGTCCTTGAGCGAGGACCGCAGCGAGGACTGGAACGGGGCCGCCGAGTCGTCCACCACCTGCACCGAGCGTTGGCCGCCTGGACACGCTCCGGAGCCCGAATCCAGCGCATCCTCGCTCACTGAGGCCTGCACACGGCGGTATGTGGCCCTCCCACCGCTGCCTTTGCGCCCCAAGCCGCCGCCTCGACCTCCACCTGCAGCAACAAGGGGGAAAACAGTTAGTCGACTGAGAGTGTGTGTCATAGACAACAATGGATCCACGCTGGCTATTGCAGGATGCTGGGCTGCGTCTGGCGGTACCTCGGCGGTGGTCTGCACTCGGCTGGCCATCCATGAAACAATCACTCTGCGAGCTTCTGTCCGCGTTCCTGTCAACCTCTTGATGCCTCCTCTGATCTCAACTCTTGACGTGTTTTTGGCTCAGTCCTCCCCTTCAAACTCATGTGGTCGTCCACTAATTTCGTGTGGACAACCTAGCTACGGAGTCGCTATGACAGGTTGCATATGCCAATGGATAGGATTATCACTTGGTCCAGTCATCGGTCGGGCGTCATTCCTGTACCTGCGGTGCATGCTCCTTGGCCGCCCGACGACGTCGCTCTTCCGCCGCTTCCGACCTCCCAGAGCCATGTCCTCTACGCCTGCCGCCTCGCTGGCGCAGACGCTGCAGCGCAAGCCGGTGCCGCCCGGCCACAAGATCATCCGCGAGGGCGACGGCGTCATGATCTTCCCGGCGCAGAACCAGGTCTTCTACAACCCCGTGCAGGTGCTCAACCGCGACCTGAGCATCGCCATGATCTCCGAGTTCGCGCGCACCCGCGCGCGCGAGCAGCTGGCCAAGGACGCGCGCAAGGCGGCCAACGCAGCGGGCGAGGGCGCCACCTTCGCGCCCGCGGAGTACACGGACGAGGAGATCGAGGCGCACCTGGTGAGCACGGCCGAGGACAAAGGCATCCGCATCTTCGAGGCGCTCTCGGCCTCCGGGCTGCGCTCCATCCGCTACTTCCAGCAAATCCCCGGCGTCAAGTCCGTCCTGGTGAACGACATGGACGCGGCGGCGGTGGAGACCATCAGGCGCAACGTTGCGTTCAACGAGCTGCCGCTGGACCGCGTCATCCCCAACGAGGCGGACGCCACCGACGTCATGTACAGCCACAGGAAGCCTGCGGACCAGTTCGACGTCATTGACCTGGACCCGTACGGATCCGCCTCGATCTTCCTGGACAGCGCCGTGCAGAGCGTCACCAACGGCGGACTGCTCTGCGTGACGTGCACAGACATGCCCGTGCTGTCGGGCAAGCAGCCCGAGGTCTGCTTCTCGCGCTACGGAGCGCTGCCCAACAAGTCGCACTACCTGCACGAGATGGCGCTGCGCATGGTGCTGCAGACGATCGAGGCGTCGGCCAACTGCTACGCGCGCCACATCGTGCCCATCGCGTCGTGCAGCATCGACTTCTACGTGCGCGTGTTCGTCCGCGTGTACAAGTCGCCCGTGAACGTGAAGAAGGCGATGACCAAGCTGTCGCACGTCTACCAGTGCGTCCAGTGCGAGAGTTTCCACCTGCAGCCGCTTGGTGTGTCGAGGGGAAACAGTTACCACGCCTCGCGCGGTCCCATCGTGGGTCCGCAGTGCGATCAGTGCAGTGGTAAGTACAAGATGGCGGGGCCGATCTGGTCGGCTCCTCTCCACAGCCGCGACGTCGTGTTGAAGATCCGCGACCGCGTCGAGAAGAGCACCACCGAGTTCCCCACGAAGCCTCGCCTGCACGGACTGCTGACTACGCTCTCAGAGGAGCTTGTGGATGCCCCGCTGCACTACACTCTTCCGGGGTTGAGCAAGGTCCTGCACTGCTCCAACCCCCGTATGTCACAGATCCAGGGCGCCATTCGCCACGCTGGGTACGAAGTTTCGCAGTTCCACAAGGTCCCGGAGGCGATCAAGACCACCGCGCCGAACGACGTCATTTGGGATATTATGCGCTGCTGGGTCAAGAAGCACCCGCTGAACAAGAAGCGCGACGGTGACGAAACTCCGGGCAGCCGCATTCTAGCTAAGGAGCCCAAGTTCGAAGCGAAATTTTCTTCCAAGCGTCCGGGGCCTAACGAGAAGCCGAAGGCGCTGCGTTTCCCTCTGAACCCGGAACCCAATTGGGGACCGAAGGCGCGTGCTGTCGGCAACCGGACTGACAACGCTAATCCCACTGCGAAAAGCGAGGGTAAGTTGCAACAGCTTGAGGTGAAGTTGATTCCTGTTCTCTAACCATGTCTGCGTGTTTCCTATCATTTGCTGATCAGATCAGGTGGAGGAACCGGAGGCGAAGAAGGCCAAGACGGAGTAAATGAAGCGAACGCAAATTAGACAGGAAAGCCCCTTTCCCGTATATTTTCTGCGTAATATAATGCTTGGGGTTTACGCGTTCAAGCCTGGACGCAGGGGCTATTTTGCTGTCCGCTGGAGCTACTGGGACGTGTCGCTGTGCCAGACTTTAACCTTGAGCTCGTGGTAAGTGAGCGGGTACTCCTCTTCCACGTTGTCTTTCTTGCGCAGCTCTTCCATGGACAAGTGCGGCGGCCGAAGACCAGCGTAACGGTATGGTTGTTTCTTCGATAGCATTGCGTTGACGGACTTCGTAGTGGGCGATTTGTTGCCGCCGTCAGCAGCTGCAGGCGGAGGCGCTTGATGAGTTGCTTTGGACGCACCAACACCAGCGGAGGACGAAGTTGCTGCAGGTGATCCTGTACGTGCTGCCTCAGCTTCGCTAATGAATTCTGGCGTAGCCTTTGGTACCATGCTGGCACGGCGGGTGCGTGCACCCACAGCCATGGAAGCCTTGCGTTTGGCAGGAGGTGCCTGCGATGACGATCTGGCACTGGCGATGGTTTGAATTGGAGCCTCTTCCTTCTTGGTGGCTTCAACCTTCGCATGGTATGCTTGCAGCACTGTGACGATTTGCTCTTCAATGTCACCAAGCACCTGCTTCATGTCGTCGGCTACAACAACATCGTGTAAGCCGCAGGCAACAGCACTGGATATCACGAAAACACTCACTCACAATGAACGTCGGAGCACCCAATACGCGAGTGGAACAGCAGCACCGCTGGCTTTATCGCCTCTAAGAACGTCTGCATCTCGCGGTTGGCATCCTCTTTGAGCTTCTTCTGCTCGTTCGTGTACTGGAGTTTCGAGCGGAGTCCTTCAATGCGATTCATGCGCTGGAAATCGACCGAATCCTTGCGTTGCTTCAGTCTTAACGGCACAATGTGAATGCGGTGAGTCAAACAAAGCGCAGAGTTTCCTGTTGCACGTACTTTCCGATTTCCTCGCGCAGTTTGGTGCTGACTTGGCGATGGTTCTCGATCTCCTCGGCCAGTTGGTTCACGTGTTGAATGCGATCGAAGTGCTCTGCTTCCGTGAAGAGCCATCAGACCGACAAACCCACAGCAGAGCCAACAAATAGTTAAGGAATGCAACAAAAGCACACAAACTTGGACATGCAGGTGGCAACATGAAGCTTGGCTTTCGCTACACACACAGAAAACTCGTGGGGAAGGATATTGGTTGTTGAACGCGTCGATCATCTCCGAGACGGTCTTTGTGCCGGAGACCTCGTGGATCTTTTCGATGTACGTGCGGTTTTCTTGGTACTTGGTCAACGTCGTGTCCGTCGTCACCTTGGTTTGGCCACTCTTCCATTTGCTGCGCTTGGCACGTGACTGCACCTCGCTTTCTTTCGCCTCGGACACGGTTTTCATGATATCGTTCTCTCCCAAGAACTTGTACTTGTCCACGTCGACGAGCTCCTCGGCATCTTTTTGGTGCAGCGCGATCTCCTTGAGCTCTTGCAGCAGAACGGCCGCTCGCCGGTCACACTTCATCTCCCACTCCTCCCCTTCTTGACGGACGTCCTCGATCTCGTGTGCGATGGCCTCGATTTCCTGCCGCAACTTCTCCACCTCGTCATTACCCCGCGCCACTTTGTGCCTCTTGGACAGCGTCTCCGTCGATGTCTTCGTGTAGATGTCGTCCATGCGGGCTCTCTCCGTCCGATGCGCGTCGATGGCTTCGCGCAACTGCCGGTTGCGGTTGAGCTTTTCGTTCATCTTGACCAGTCGACGGTCGATATCGTGCTCCATCTTGCGCACACGCCCCAGCATGATGGCGTGGTTGTGGTCGAGCGCCGCCAGCTCGTACAGCTTCATCTTCTGCTGGGCCAGGACGGTCTCGTGGGACTGGATGAGCGCGTTCAAGCGCGCCACCTCCTTCCGCTCCAGCTCCAGGCGGATCATGAAGTTGTTGCCCTGCAAGTACAGGTTGAACAGCTTCTCGGCCGTCTGCTCGTTGAAGAACGGGTCGTCTCGTGCCACGTGATCATCGAACGACAGCTGCAACGATGGAAAGATGCCGTCACGTCAAGAGCTCAAGTCAAAGGGACTTCCTAGCTCTGGCACGCACCTCTTCCTCCAGCCGGCGGTTCTTCTCCTGCAGGTCGTCGATCTTCTTGGCGTACTCGTTCAGACACAGCGTCAGCTCCTTGGAGTGGCGCTTGCCGTCGTCGTGCTCGAGCTCCAGGAGCTGCTGGTCGATGTGGCTGCTCTGCGGCTTCTTCTTGCCGCCGGGTCGAGTGGGCGACGGAGCGCCAGGCCCCGAGCCTCCGGCGGGACTCGCAGCCCCTTTCTTCACGGAGCGAGGCGCGGGCGACGTGGGCATTGGAGAGAGAGGATCGGTCGGGGCTCAGGCTGGTCGTTTCGTATTTGGGTTTTGGACGTCTTGTAGCCATGTGTAGACGAATCTGTAGACGAAAGGTGCAGATTTTTGAGAAGAACCCTCGGGCCCATCACCTGCGGTCTCAGCTCATTCGCCAAAAGGATACGAACAGCACAAACTTTGCTGCAAGCCACACACAAGGCGCCATCTCGGCGGTGCTGCCAGCTCTGGCCGAGTCGGCCGGGCCCACTTCAACGTCCGCAGAGACCGACACCACACTAACTCGTGTGCACCACACATTATCCCCCCATTGGCTAAAATTGGTCGAAAACCTCCAACGTTTTTTTTTTTAACCAGCGCGCGCCTTCTTCCCGCCAGAACGAAACTAGCAGCGGCGGTCCTCGGTCTCCCTCGCTGCGCAGGCCTCCCTCTCCGTGCAGCAGCCGCCCCCCAGCCCAAGCAGCGGCATCCCCAAGCGCGCGAGACGCAGGCAACAGCTCCATCTCCGCTCGCGACTCCTCTCGGTTCCTGCGGCCCTCAAGCGTCGAAATGGAGCAATCAAATACGGACAGTAGTACCGTAGCCGTCGTAAATAGTAGCCCCCCGCCTGCTATAGTAGAGCCCAGCAGCCCCGGCAGCAGCAGCGCCGGCAGCCCCAGCGCCATGGGCAACCGGAACCGCAGCGTGAGCATGAACATGCAGTCGAATGCACCGCCCAGCAAGAAACAGCGGGCTTCGGACGATGAGTACGAGCAAGCGACGCCCCCTCCGGCGCCAGGTCCGACATCGCCCTATTCTGTCGCAGCCTCTGCACGGACCGAAGCTCGAGACCAAGCGAGCGACGCTCCGGACGTTGAAGAAGCCCAAGCTGACAGCTCTGGAGTCTCGGGGGCGGTCGCTGGGCCGACGCCGGTGCCGCCGTTTGGAGGCGACGGAGACTCGTCCTCGGACGACAGCGACGTCAACGAAGAGGCCTTTATGAACTGGCTCATGGACCAGAAGAGCACCGGGATGCCCGCCGGCCAAATGCTCGATGCACTGGGGTTGGGCGTGTCGGAAGGAGTCGCGGTGGACGACGACGAACTGTGGGAAGCCATGTTGGCCATGGGTATCCGGCTCATCAAACCGACAGCCACGGTACACTGCAAAATTTGTGAGTACTGACGTGCAAGGAGTTCTGTTCTAACGTGTGTGGGTGTTTTTATTTTTACGTTGGGGTTGCAGCGAGCGCGTGAGAAGTTGGACAGCGTGAATACACTGCAGGACGTGGCTTCGCTGCTGCGCTCGAGCAAGAAGATTGTGGTGCTGGCGGGTGCAGGCATCTCGGTGTCCTGCGGCATCCCCGACTTCCGATCTGAGAACGGCATCTACAGCGTACGTACTTGCAACTTCCTTGCTGGCTATGTTTGACGGTCTCTGACGTTGCGATGCGCGTGGTTTTGGTCATCGTGCAGCGCCTGGGCGAGTACAATCTTCCAAACCCGCAGTGCATGTTCGGTACGAAGAATCTCGCGGAGAAATACTTGGCGGCTGTGTGCTTGGAAGCTCTTCGACTAACATGTTACGTTCTCATTATGTGCAGACATCGAGTTCTTCCGATCGAACCCACGACCGTTCTTCGCGTTTGCAAAGGAATTGTTTCCCAAATCCAGCGGATTTACGTTTGTGCCGTCTCAGAGTCACTACTTCCTAAAGCTTTTGGAAGAAAAGGGCAAGCTACTTCGAATTTACAGCCAGGTAAGCATGGTCTTGGTCGTCAATTCACTTACCTACTTCAAGCCAAGTCTGACAGCCCCCGCATGTGTTTATTCAGAATATTGACATGTTGGAGCACGCGGCGGGTATTTCTCACGAGCATGCGGTGCTTTGCCATGGTTCCTTCGCAACGGCGACGTGTTTGGCTTGCAAACGAATGTTCCCGAACGACGCTATTCGTGAGGATGTGCTGAATCAGCGGGTGCCGATGTGCCAGTCTTGTAACTCGCCGGATGGGATCGTCAAGCCCGACATTGTGTTTTTCGGCGAATCACTGCCGCGGCGCTTTCATGATTCCATCAAGAGTGACGAAAGCGAAGCAGACCTGGTGCTCGTTATGGGATCATCTCTTAAGGTGAACCCTGTGCGCAGCATCGTCGGTCGCTTCAAGAAGGATACGCCCATGATCCTGATTAACAGAGAACCAGTGGGCCGCCCGCACAAGTTTGACGTAGAGCTGCTAGGATATTCAGACGAAATTGTGCAGGAGCTGTGCCGACTGCTCGGATGGGAGATTCCACAGCCTGACCCGGTTCTTCTGGGCCAGTCTAATCTCCCGCCGCCCGCCGTGGTACCTACAAGCACCCTCGCGCCTCTGTCGTTCGAGTTTGTCTCCCCGTCAAGGCATTTGTTCAACGGCTCCAAGTCAACATATTGCAGTTCCAGCGACGATGAAAGCAGCAGTTCATCCAGCGAAAAAGGAACAGGCGGGGAAGGAGACATGAATGCTAACACAGATGCTGTGGCAGTAGCGATGGGCTCGGACGACGAGAAGAAGGCACCACCCAACAGCGGCTTGCCAAAAGAAGACCAAGACGAGCTGATGGGAAGCGGCAACGAGTTGCTAGGGACCTCAAGCTTTGACGACAATTGAAGGTTCGATCGCCATTCAGCTTACACGTGTCTACCGAGCCCTCCTATAGTGGGAACGCAAAGCAAGTCACTACCCGGCGCCTTCCTCGAACTCAGCGGACATGCCTTCCCCCATCATGCCCAAGGCTGGAGATGGGTTATGCCGCCTCTTCTCATTCTCCTGTTGCCCAGTTCCTCGAGCTGGGCCGATGATATCTGTTGATATTGACATACTTGAGATCTACAAAAAGTATGAGCCCAAGAGGGCCGCGCTCGGAACAACATTCGTGGACAAGTATGCTTCGCGAGCCTCTATCCAAAACGATTGTGTTCCGTACCAACAATTCCTTTCTGCTTTTGCATGCTGCTGGCTAGGCCTGCGCGGTTGAGCTTGCTGCAAGTTGCTTCAGGCCTCGGCTTGGACGAGCACAGGGCGCACCATTCGGCCTTTCGGGGATCGAAGCATGGCAAGGGCACGATGGTCCTGTTTGCCGTATTTCTGACCTCGGCTTGCTAGGAAGAGTTGCTGAAGTGGTTCACAAGCGATGAAGCCGATGGCACGGAAAGCACCCTTGGGTCGGTCGTAGATCGCTGAAGTCACGTAGCCGATAAGAGATCGCTAGCAATACGTATACAAGCAGTTAATGCAATGCTCCTCTCCGAAATCACGATGGCAAGAAAGGTTGGTCTCACCTCGTCACTCTTGGAATTTCCAGCTTTAGTCTTCTTTCCCACGCCGATGTCGTAGCCCTTCCAGTTCTTGTCATTGCGGTACTGTTCCACGTCCTCGGCTGAAGGCTCGAAGAGCTGATCACAGACATGGAAAAGCAAAAAGCATTGCTCATGTCAAGAACCATCACAGTATAAGTAATTCTGCATGCTTCACACGTACCATAGCGTTGACATCAATGTTGCCTCGTCTCGGGACTACGACAACAACGCGGATGAGAGTTGGCATTGGTACCGGCACAATGGAATCGGCATCGACTTCTGGTGATGCTGTCGCTTTGCTGTCTTCAGTTCTGCTCGCTCGATAAAAGGAGAATGGCTCCATGTACTTCTCCCCACGAAGGACACACGGTGTCTGCGTATTCTCATCATCTGCATCACCTCCCGAGTTCTGTCCATCGAAGAGCAGACCCCATCGTGGCTGGAAGGGCGACTTCACGCCGTGCTTTTCGTAGTTGAACCGTTTCGACTTGGGCTTCTTTGCCTGATCGTTTTCTAAGTTATCGGCATGGGTCTCCCAATATGCCTGACCAGCTTGGGTGTCCGGGTAATCGCACGGAAAACTATTCATCACGAAGACAGTACGATGTCAGATACCGCAGGATAACTGAAAAACAAGCATCCAACTCCCTACCTCGGTTGGTGCAGCACCGTCGACAAAGCGACATCCTCCTCAAGTCCAACTACCAGCGCACCACCAAACACCAACGCCTTTAGCAAGCCTGGAGCGCTAGCTGGTGGACAGATAAGGTCCCAGCCGCTTGTATGAGGGTATGACCCGCGTTTCTTAACGGCCAGAATATGGAGCGGTGGAGACTTTACACCTACTGCATCAATGCCATTGGCGAGCGCACCATCTTTTCGCTGACGGTATACCTCTTCGTTTAGCTGGTGATCCTTCAGGAAGTTGCTCTCAAGTTTTCGTCTCTTGGACAGTGACCACAGCAGCGAACTGGGAGATGTTTCCATCTCCATAGCACTGTCATCTTCCACTTCAATCTCTGTTTGAACTCCATCTGCGATGACGTTCGGGTACTCGCCAGAGTTTTCCGAGCTAGAGCTGGTCGTCCAGGCTAGTAATGTCTGCATCTCTTTCATGATCATCTTTATCTCCGGCTCCTCCGCGTCCTTACCAAGTGACGATAGACTTCGTCCAGACAGCGGACTCTCAATCACGCTCGTACCCATTTTCGAGACCACATCAGCAGGCGGCTCATTCAGCAGTGAGAACCCCGTTTTCGAAGGAGCAGAACGGTGACGCAGTTTACCTTCTCGACAGCGTGCAAATCGCGGGTCCTTGATTGCCACGGAGAAAACAGCTTCCTTCTCCTCCTCGACATGTGATTTCTTGTCCGTCTTGCGAAGAGCGCGCAGCAAGTTCCGCCGGTTGCCGCCGCAGCAGATAGCTACAGTATCCTTCTCGTTGAAACCATCTTCATGGTCCGAGCCATCTTCATCTTCCTGCATGTCCTGGTCCCGCTCACCAACCTCTTCATCTCCAGCTGTAAGACTCGCCACAAGTTCGTCCGCCAGTCGTCCACGCAGCTTCAAGCGACAGAGATTTCCTCGTCGATCATGCATTTCAATGCCCTCGTCAGCTTCCCCGACAACCTCCTGACAGGCGGCCGCAATGGCCGTCGCCGCCTCCATGTACGCCGCAGGGTGCACCCAGAGCCACAGCTGCCTCTTGGTGCTCTGCCAGTCCTTGTGCAGCTCGAACTCGCCACCCTCGTAGTCCTTCTGCAACGGTCTCCACATGAAGGCCACGGGTGCAATGGCACCTTGTGGGAACTGCCCGTCATGGTACAACATGCTCGTACCTTCCTCCGTTCCAGCCAAGAACCGGAGCCCGTGGAAGTCCGATCCATTGGGGTCCGACACCAACTGCAGCGCCTCCAAGATCACTTGGGGCAGGCCGAAGAGCTCCATGACGCCGTAGTAGCTGGCACTGTGCAGTGTAGCCATCTTCCTCACCGCCTGCAGCGCAGCCGACACACTCTTGTCCGCTCGATGGAGGGCCAACATGTAGCCATGTTGCTCGCTCATGGTCATGCGCTTGGCGTGCCACAGATGGGTTGACAGCCACCGCGGCCGCTCATCTGCAGCATCGGAGCGAGTTTGCAGCAGCTTGTGCGGCCGGCGCTCGTGCTTGCGGCAACGCGCCGCGCTCTGGCCGCTGCTCTTGGGCGTGGCACGCAGCCGCAGCGGCATCTTGTGCGACTTGAAGGCGTTGGCGCGGCGCCGGCGCTGGTTCTTCTGCGCCGCCAGCTTGGCGTCTGTCGTCGAAGAGACCGCCTCATGCCGCGACAGCTCGTGCAATGCCTGCAGCTCCGGCGCCCGCGCGTTGGCGAACTCGAGCACCTGCAGCACGCGTGGGCCCAGACCAGCCATTGTTGACGATGCCGACCGAAAATGATGGCTACTTACTGTTTAGTGTCTCTAGCACTTCGGTGCCCCGAAAAGGGACTTACCGCCACCGATAATGTAGCCACTTCCAAGTTGAAGTGGACCAGACCATACCCCAGCCAAGTTTGCTGTGCCCGTCCCAGACACGAGCTCTGCGAAGGTTTAAGAGATGCAGCGTCGTCAAGAGGGAGCGAAAGACCAAGCTGCAATTGCTGGCGACAGGCGAACGCTGGCGCAGCGAGCCGAAGACAAGTGCGTGTACTGGGCGGCGCAGGTGGACTGGTGGGAGCGCTGGGCGAGCGACCACGGCCTGAGCTTGGACGCTGCGAGTAGTGCGAGCATCCACTTGTCGTTCATGCAAGGCTTGGCGATGTAGGCTGCTCAGGAGCAGCAAACTGCGTCACCACCGCCTCAAGCGAAGAAGACGAGCGGAGAAGAATGAGGCTGTAAATGGCTACATTTACGGCGGTGCTTCCTGACCGAAGGGTTCATGTGCTCGACTACCTGTTCGGCTACGAGCTAACGCTTCCCTAGTAAATTCCGAGCTGTCTTCTTCAATTCCGAGGGCTTCAAACACCAGCTGCAGTGGGGAGTCGTCTCTCGCTGGGTCTTCCACCACTAACACGAGCGGCAGGTAGCTTGGGCCATCGTGATCCGTCGTCAGCGACAGCACATCGAAAAGTGCCACGTCTCCGAAAGACGACACGTTGGCAGCGATGGTCTGGACGAGCGAGAATCCAGCTGCACCTTGGAAGCGAACACCGGAGCGTTGTCTCCTCACTTGTGTGTCTTCTGCTGTCAAAATATCCTGAAGCATGCGATGCACTGCTTTCTCATCCGGTAACACACTTCTTGACGCGGTAATCACTCGGACTTCGCGGTCGTAAGTCCACCCCAGCGACGCACAAGCCGGTGCGTCGAGGACCATTGCACGCATCTCGTACGCTTGAGCCCCGACTTCTGACCTCAACGACTCCCCGCTGTCCGCGTCATTGAAGAGACCTCGAAGAGAGATTTGTCCGTCCTCTGGTGCAGTCTTCGTGCTGGTCTGGCTGGTGAGTGGTAGGACTGGCTGAACATGGCTACATACAAGTTTGCACAGTGGACGATGAAGCACCGACGCTAGACCGAACTTTACCTGCAGAGCTGCTGTCTTCCGTTCTTCGTCATCGTCATCATCGAGCGCCCCATCAAGTATCAATCGCTCCACAAGTTTTGCTAGCTGCGGTTCGTGCAGCACACGATGGAAATGGTGCTGTGTTTCGGGGTCATCCATGGTGAGATCCAGCAGCAACTCGCCATCCCAGAGCTCTTGCAGCCGTACACAGTAGAACACGTCCCCGACGTTCACAACGCTCTGGTGCGTCAGTGTACTAGCAACGGGTGGCGTACGGATTGCCATGGCAGTCTCCTTCTCCTCCAACTCTTCTTCAAGATGCATCTGATCCTCTATTGGCAGCCTTCGTCGTCGAGTCTGTGACTCCACGCTGGTTGACGGCCGACTGTCATCCTCAGCACCCATGATTTCAAGCCTAGCGGTGCCGCCAGCTTCAGGAACAACGACCCGAAGGCTGTCAAACAGCGGCACTAGCAGCGCCTCGTGAACGGCAAAAAGTTCCGGGTCGTCGTTGCTACTACCCTCTTGACTTTGACTGGGGCGATAACTTGCGAACGTCGAGCAGAAGGTAACAAGCTGACGCAGATCCACCTTGGTCGTCAACGATTCGCTGTCCCAGCCACCTTCGCTGCCCAGCATCACTGCGCGAACCTCCAGCCACCAAACCTGCGAGGTAGCTGCTGCAAATGCTTCAGTCACGCTCAAGTCCGCTAGAACGCTGTCATTGTCATCACCGCTGATGACTGAGAGGTACCGTGTGCCTCTGTAGACTGCCACCTGCTGCGTACGGTGCTGCTCTTGCTGTGCTGCAAGCTGCTCCCGAGGCAGTCGTGTGGCCGCTTCAGCTCCGCTGGTCTCAGCTAAGACGAGGTGGCCGTTCTTGTAGCCCGCGTGAACATGGCTCAACAGCAAGTCGGCCAGTGCTTGCAGTCGTTCACGACGCCGTACTGAATGCCGCGCCAAGAAACTTTCGTGGTTGGGCACGAGCCGCTGAACATCTCGGAGATGAAACGTGAGGAAGTCGTCTTGCGCCGATCGAGGTTCATACGCCACAAAGTGCACGCTAAAACCTCCATCCGGGTCTTCAGGCTCTTCGGTTTCCTCGTAGAGCACTTGCAACAGCAGCAGCTGATCACTAACCATCCTCGCTCCGTTCGTGAGTGGAGTGCTCCGCTTCAAAATACCGGGTACACCTCCAGCAGCGCCAAGAGAATGGTACTTGATAGCGTGGCTGCTCAGCACTTGCTCGAGCTGCTCGCGCGTGGCGTCACGCTCCCAACAAACACGTTTCGTCTCAAGCTGAGCTACCCGCATGTTCTGCTCTGCTCGCATGGTGCGGCTCACTAACGTCTCCATTTTCTGTCTGAGAGCCTCACGCCCAAGAGAACGCACGGCAAGCTTCATCCGGGTTTCCAGCTGTGCGCGACGCGTATCGGAAAGTAGCTGGGCGTTTTGCACGCGTGCTTGCTCGATCACCTCTTGCGAGCGTTGTTGCTCACGCTCCAGAGTCACTCGTGTCTCCACCAGTTCTGCCGATGCACGCGTAAAACCCGCCGAGATATCACGAAGCTGACGCGCTAGCTCCAGACTCGTGTTGCGTTCCAACACAAGTTGTGCCTCGAGTGCCTGCATCCGCTCTGCCGCTCGAGACGTTTGCTGACGGAGCTCTCCTTGCACCTCTAAGAGCGAGACCTTCGCCTGCGACAGCGCTCGCTCAAGTGCAAAGCTGCGCTCTCGGTACGACTTCTCCTCGGCATTAACCGGTTCTCCGGCTTGAGAAGCTTTGACAACCGAGCTCCGTGCTGTTTTCATCGACGGCGACGCCACCGCGGAGTCCGAAAGCTCCGATGTCGAACGATCCAGCGCCAGCTGCTTGGTCGCGCTTTGAGCTTGCGTTTGAGCCTCGTCACGCTCGCGCTCCATCGTTTCAAGAGCCTGTTCCAGGTGCGCGACACGCTCTTTGAGCGCTCGCTGCTCTCCATATCGACGGTGCATTTTCTCGTGGTAGACCGCGGTGTCCACCTGGCGGTTTGCAGCATGCGATCGAGCCGCGTATTCCTGCCAAAGCTGCTGCATCAGCGCTGGATCTGGACCTACTGGGACTGCTGCATCCGCTTCGCTTCGCGCCTTGAGGCTTTCATCACTAGCGACTGTAGCAGGCGACGTCGGTCGCGAACCACTGCCAGACAGCGCTCGACCTCGAAAGCTTGCGCCGGTGCTGGAGTTCGATCGGATCTCAGTCCGCGACGATCGTTGAGGAGCTCCGTTCGTTGGCGGGGCCGGCGCTCTCGGAGACGTCAGCGCCGGTCCATTTGCAGCTTCATCCTTCTCCAGTCGATCGTCCGGTTGATCCGCACCACACGCAGCGGCTTCAACTGCACTCACGTCGGGACCTTGTGCGCCTGGTCGAACGTGTTCATGCCCTGGCAGCAGTGGGAACACCACTCCCCGTTCCTTCTCCTCGGTGCCGTCCGAAGCTTGAGTCGACGCCACGCGATAGCGCGCCGTCCTGCCGTTCGAGTGCCAGCCTTTGCCCTTCTGGAACGGCTGGATGTTGCGATAACCCGTGGGCACGAGCGGATTCAACGGCGACACTAGGATCGGGTCATTGTCGCCCGGTCTTGCGGCTCGAGACGCCGGCGAGCCGCTCATGAGGCGCTTTAGCACGCAGCAACAGCCCGAGCTCCCGTTACGCGTCTCTCTGGTGTCTCGTCCCCAATTAGTTGGGGGATTGAACGTCGGAGATGCTCGGATCGCTCCGGTACTCGATGAAGCGTCGAGATTCCAGCGGCGACGCGGCTCTGCGGGAGCTCGAGCGCGCTCTGGACGCGTTCATGGCCACCCACGTCACCACCGCCGCCCACTCCCTAGCGGCCAAGAGCGGAGCGGACGAACGTGTCCATCACTTGAACAAACCGTTCGTCGATCCGGAGGACGGCGACGACGGCGACGACGGCGACGACGGCGACGTGGATCGAGGGGCCATTTCGACCGACGTGGCCAACTTCCAGCGGGACTTGAAGCGTCTGCAGTGTCTGAGCGCGGTGGTCACCAGCACCCGCCGGCGACGAGGACCGGCGGCCATCGTGAGTGTGGGGAGGCTTCTGCTCTCGTGGCTGCAGACGGTCGAGAGCTCCAGTGCCGCCGCCGCCGCCGCCGCCTCCTCGAGTGCTGTCGCTGGCGGGGCTTTGCCTCCTCCGGCGGCCGCGGAAGCTGCGCGCGCAGCCGAACAAGCTCAACAACAGTCGCCCATCGACCCGGTGGCGTCGTGGCTGGTAGCGACGTTGCTCCAGATTGCCTTCCACGTCCCGCCGACGAGTTCAAGTGCTGAGCTCAGCTCCGTGGAGCGCTCGGCGATCGACGAGCTGGTCGCGGTCGTTGCGGCTCGATGTCTCTTGGCCTTCCAGCGAGCGTGGCAAGCAGACGAAGAAGCGCAGCGTCGCGCTCGCGCGGAAAGCTCCGGGACGCTCTTCGCGTACCTGACTCTGCGTAAAGCTAAACCCAAGACGCCAACCACTTGTGGTGCTCCTCCGAGTGCTTTGGCCATTTGTCTCACTTGCACGACAGAAGCTGGGGCCGTCTGGGGTCACGTGCTGGGTCTTGCAGCGTGTTTGGCACCCGACGTGGCTCGGATGAAGCTTCAGAAGGAGATTCTAGCGCGTGTTGCACTTTGGGATGCGACTAAACTGTCAACGGGGAGCGGCGACATCGTGCAGCATCCGTATCTGAAGCATTTGACGCACATTCGTCTCGGACTGGCGCCGAGTCCGATGCGTCCGAGCTCCGCGTTGGCGTCGCGAATGTCGGAGGCTGCTCGGTGGCTGCGCGTGGCGATGCCGTTGCTACTCAAACCGCACCGGTCGCACGTACGCAGTGCGTGTGCGCATCTTCTCTCTCGGATGCTCGTGCGCGAGCTTTCCTCGCTCGGTCGACTGGAGCTCAGCGTCTTGTACACATCCACCGGCAGTGACTGGAGTCGCTGCATCAGCGACCTCCACGCCGCAGCTCTGCGCCTCACCGATTGTGCCAAGAAGAAGAGTCGAGGACGAGCCCAACAGCATCTCGAGGCCTCGTCTTGGGCTCTTCGAACGGCCGTACTGGCCCTGGCGCCGGGCGAGATTTTCACACGCTACTGGCGAGAAGACGCACTCGCGCTGCTGAGACTGCAGTACCATCTCAACCAGGACGCCAGCGCGAACGGTGCGACGCCGTACAACGTCCTGCCAAGCTTGGAGTTGAGTTTTACGTACATGATGCATCGCCACTTCTTGCTGCGAGACTCGGGCGCAACCACCGCTGGGGCGCCGTCAGATTCCGACTGCATGGAGATCATCAACACGACGCAGGCCTGGGGGTTCTTCTCGCTACCGCGCTTACGGCCGCAGTCTTCGAACGGAACTGGTGTGAGCAGCTTCACAGCGTTCAGGACGATAGCGTTGCCAGCTCTGGTGCATGTATCACGAGCCATGGCGTCGTACAACATGACGTACACAGTGCAAAGCCACCTGCGCCGCCTACTGGCAGAGCCTGTCGGTGTCGGTGATCCACAGAAGCTGGTCGGGCTTGAAGCGCTCGCAGATTTACTGTCTCGCTCCTCTCGAGAGCGAGAGAGTGGCCACGAGAGTCCACTAACCTTCCAGGTTAACCACAACGACCTGCTCGCCAGCAAACAAATGATCGGGGAGCTCGTAGGCCGCGTACTTCTGGAGTGCAGTACGCGCATGGGCCACAAACTGGTCGCTGAGATCCCCGTGACGATGAACAAGAAGGATAAACTGCAGCCGTCCGACGACGAAGACGGAGAGGATGACGACCACTGGAAAGACCCGACGCATGCTGTTTCGGTGGCGACGTTCGCTGCAGCGTTGGCTTTGCTGCCGGCCTTGTACACGCACGTATCTCTCAGCAACGAGCAGAAGCTGCTGCTTCTTGTACGTGCCAGTGTCAATGCAGAGCGAGTGGTGCATCGTCGAGCTCATGAAGCTCTTCTTGCACTCATCGGTCCTCAAATCCCCCACTCGACTGAGCCTCCGCCTCCTGGTGCTGGGGTAGTTGTCCGTGCGTTGACCGACTACATCATGCGGATGCACGTGAGCAGCGCTACGGCAGTAAGCGATGCAGCAGGTGCGATCAGTATCTTGCGGCTGCTGAGTGTGCTGCTTGAACCATCGCGAGCGGCAGTGACAAGCTGGGAAAGCTCTCGGGTCAGGTTTGAAGCGTTGATTCAGGTTGAAGCGATTGCCGTGTACCTTCTCGCTCGAGGCGACGACAACATCGAAGCCGAACAACTGCTGCGCCTTGCAGCGTTGGAGACGCTCCAAGTCGCACACGAAACACGCGTGGCGTGCTGTGAAGAACCTGCGATGAGGAATTCGGTCCTTGTCGACCGCCCAAGCGTGTGGTCACTTCTTGGCGACCTCGAGCCCGAGTTGCACACTGCGTTCTTCACCTTCGGACCAGACCCAACACGAGCAAACCCTGACACGTCTGCAGCCAAGCATCCAGCTCTTCGACGATTGATTTCCGAAACCTCCGAGCGGCACAGCTTTCGATGGTCTCTGGGTCTAGCACGCATCTTCCGAAGTCTGGCTAGGCGAGCACCGGATGTGACTGCGTACATTTGGGCTGACGTGGCGGACAAGGTCGCCAAGCTAGAACCCGTGCTATCCGTCACGCTTGCAGCAGGCGATGTGCCTCCAAACCAGCGTGAACTTGCTCGATGGCGAAACTTGGCATTGCTGGCCACGGTCTCAGCGTGTCCGATCTTGCAGACGCAGACTCGTAAGACCGAAGTGTCGTCGTTCGGCTCGGAGAATTCATCGGAACCCCCGAGCGTGGCGCCGTCAACGATGGTAGCGTCACTTGTACGTCAACTTGCTTGCTATCTGCGCAGTACCAACGTCGGACAACGCAACGCTGCAGTGTTCGTGTTGGGCCACGCGGGATCTGTAGCGCTACCCACTCTGATGGATGTGTTGGCTCGACTTGAAGTGGAAGCGTTCGCTACACCAGCTAGCAACGGAGAACTCGACTCCTCGGACGGGAATGCACCGCCACCGAATCTCGTGCAGCGCTCCCGCAGTGTCCGGACAGCGAAGCTACCCAAGAAGAAAGTGCTCGAGTTACAGCACGCACGGGTAGCGCAGCTCACTCTGCAATGGGCCATTGGGCGATGCTACCGGCTCTTGCTGGAGTCTCGAACGCGTGGACCGAACAACACGGAAGACCTCGAGCCGGGAGGTCCCACGGGCGAGCGTCTTCGTCGTGCTGTCTCAACTTTTCTAGCGAAGATGACGACTACATTTGAAGACTCCACGACTTCCTCAGGTGATACCAGCGAGGCAAGCGAAGGATCATTGACCTTCAGTTCCGCAACACTGATACCGGAGGAGAATCCCGTGCTTCTGATGGTGCAGCTGGACTTCATCGCGAATTTACGGTCTCTGTTACTCCACTCCAATGGGGCGACCAAACCAGTACTACACGTGCCGCATGACAAGTTGGCAGCGCTGCTACTCGGTTGGTGTGGATCCTTCGACAAGGATCTCGCCGAAGCTTCGTTGACAGGGTATCTCCGTGTAGGTTTCATCGCCCCAGAAGCTGCTTGCGGACTCTACCCTCACTGGATGCAGCAGTGTGATGTCTACACCGCTCGTGATGGGGAATTGCTCTTCCCGTGGATCTGGGTCGACAACCAACATCGGCTTCTTGGCACGAGTGGATCTGTCAGTGATGCGTCTCGGAGCGTGGCCCAGTACTTCATTTGCCATCGATCTTTCTCCACGTTGGCGGATTTACTACGCAGCAGTCTCTGGTCGCCCGATGGAACAGGAACATGGGACGGCGACAGCGCTGTGTCGTGGCTGGATGCCTGCTTCAGCGTGGACGGCGTCACATTTGAGCACTTCGGTGACCTCCACCAGCTTGCACAGCGGGCATTGCACGCCCTTCTGCAACTGCCTCCTGGAAGTGCGCGCTTCAACCACGTGGTCAAGCGCTGCCTTGAGAAAGCCACGTACGCATTTTCAAGCGCAGCGAAGTCCGGGCTTCGGGTCGCTCGACAGTATCTGGAAGCCCTCGGAGCGTCTAGTGAGGTCATGAACTTCTTCCGTTCTCTCCTTCATCGACTTCAAGAACGACGTGGTGACGGCCAAGACAAGGAGGAGTCGTATCTTGCTGTGCGGCTTCTCCACGTATTGTTGCTGCATGTCGGCGTTCAGATCAATGACAAGCTGGTGCAGCAGCATCGTCAGGTGGCACTGGACATGGTCGCTGCGCTGGTTTGCAAGCCCGAAGCGAACGGCGACGATGACGAGTCGGCAGCTACGCGTTGGGGTTTACAGGGCTACTACAGTCCGAGTCTTGAGGGACACGTCGCTGGTCGGTTGCAAGTAAGCGTGTCTGCGCTGTTAGCGGCGAGGTTCTCGGTGCTGAGTTTGCGTGTGAGTCTCGCTATTCTGCGCTCGATTCCGACCAACTCGGTTCAGAGCCGAGAGGATATCACGCAGCAGCGGCAGATGCTAGCTGCTGTGCTGCCCTGGCTTGCTGAAGTACCTCTGTGGACATCCAAAGAGCAAAGTGCTCGACCTACAGAGCTACTGGAGTTGTTGTTCAGCCTCACCGCAGCTCTCGGAGATAGTTGTAGCGAGCAACTCGACCATATTTGGCTGACACTAGCTTTCGCTAGCAACGGAGGCGAGGACTCCAATCTCCACGAAATTGTCAGCTTCCTATTCCGCCAGCAGCGCAAGAACCAGCTTCCTTCCGAGACAGCGAAGACAGTCATGTGGTGGCTTTGTCGGTGGCAGGATGCACCGGCTGATGTGCTGCATTTGCTGCTGCTCCAGCTTTCGCTCATGAGTGCAAGAGAACCAGATCCCAGCGAAGTTGTGACTGCGCTAGCCGAATTGGGAGCTCTCGTGGCCTTGGCTAGCGACACCAGCTGCCACCTTCTTCAGTTGGGTGCCAACAATTCCAGCGCCGACGTGCGAGCTTTAGCCATTCACTTGGTACACACGGCACTCACCACACTTTTTGCGTTGCTGGAAAGCGACTCTGTGGATGAAAGCGTGGCAAGTAGCGTCACGCAGCATTGCCACGTTCTTCTTCACTCTGTTCTCCCGCTTCTGGAAGCCCCACGAGGTTTACTTGCAGCAGGACTAAGCCTTATCCAAGCTTCGACTTCAATGACCAAGGGAGATGGGAACAACAAGCAACTCGAGGAGTTTCTGGAAGCTGTACGAGCTCTTGCCGTGTGCTTATCAGCCGCCGAAACGCAGATCTGGAGCGAGCTGTGCGTACAGGAGCTGGCTTTGGCCATTTCGATGGAGACGCCAGCAGCGTCGGAAAGCTTGGAATCAATACGACGAGCCTCACCACCTCACGAAGTGTGTATACGCTTCGCCCTGGTGGCATACACCCAACTGTCGCCACGTTTCCAAGGCGACGTTCTTCTCTCCGTGCTGACATTACTTCGACAAACTCTCACCGCAGGAGTAGACGATGGCCGGCCATCCCGATCACTGTCACTTGCTCGAGAATGTCTATCTCTGCTGGCAATGTTGATGCGAGGCATGCCGGCGTCCAGACTTGTGCTGTATCCGCAAGTGTTCTGGGTGTCGCTTGCGCTGCTTACGCATTGTCGTCAACAGCGTGACAATTCCCCTGCTAGCAGTCCGTCACTGCACGACGGAGCACTGGAGCTTCTGTCCATAATCTGGGATCGAAAGCCATTCACCAGCCATGCTGTGGTGCAGGACGTCATCCGCTGCACGCGCCCGGCACAATGGGAATCCGACACCGCGCGCAACTCCGTACTGATGGAAATCGTACGCTGCATTTACGCTGACAACAGCCTGGGAAGCCGCTCACGAGCCATGACCATGTTGCGTAAGGCCGTACTGCTTGTACCGCGTGATCTACTTGGTGTATCGAGTCGCGAGCACCTGGTAATGTGCACGCTTGCACTGCTTCCAGCGCTAACCATTCCGTCGGACGGTGGAAACAACGAGGAGGACAAAACTTGGGAAGACCTGGTAGCACTTTGGCAAACTACTGGAACTTCTCCAGCGTTGGTTCAAATGGTTGGGCTGCTCCAGACGCGTGATCTTGTTCAGGCTGAACGAGGTAGCGGTCGCAAGCTCGCATCGAAGTTCATGGCAGTATTTGTTCCTGTGCTTTACACATTGGAAAATGATGGAAGCTGCCCCTTTGATGGCTTGAAATTGAGCCTGGAAGTTCTTGTCGCGTGCTTACCGCTGCCTGTAGGAACCCAAAGCAGCGGATCACCATGTATGGCGTCGACCCCTACAGATCCCAACGACAACCGCTGCGACTTTGTCTTCGTCCTGATCGAAGAGCTGCTTCGAGAAGTCTTGAGACAGAAGGAGACCCTGAAAAGGTCGTGGAGACCTGTACCAGAGCTAGAAGCGACGCTGGCGAGATTGCTTCGAAGCCCAAAGAGTGAACGGCAGTGGAGATTGTCCATGAGAGTACTGAGCTGGGTAGCGGAGCTGGCCAAGGTGGCTGGATCATCGGTGGCTCCTTTGCCTGTATATCCAGCAGCGAGAAAAAGCTTACCGGGCCAGAAAGCGCCCGAGCTGTCGGCAGTACTTGGGCGTATTGCAGAGTCGGAGGGTGATCTGCCACCCGGAACTTCAACAGCGTACCCTACGGCAGGAGATGCAAACACACTCAAGAAGACTCTGTCCAGCAGGGCCTTGCTGCGAATGATATCTCCACGGTCTAGAAGCAGCGGCAGTATCAGCAAAATATCCGTGAACGAAGGTGCCAACAACAACAATGAGTTGCCGCGGTCACCTGAACCTTCCTCAACCAAAGAGCAGCGCCTGTCCGAACAACCGAGCAGCGAACATGAAGACCATTCACTACCCACAACAGACGCTTGATCATCGGCCTGGACTTCCTCGTAGAAAGTGAGCCATATTCATGTTGCTCACGCCCCCATACAACCAACCTTTTAGCGCTTTTTCCCAACCAGCATCAGTCTACACAAACACGTTTTAAGGCAATGAAGTTGCCAAGACAGTATGGACTTCTCGATTCGACGGGGTACTGTTGAAAATCCGCACGGAATACCTTCACGTCCACCCAGAAACCATACGGGCTTGTGCTTCGCCACGTACTACAACAAGACCCGTGTAAATCAAAGCATGCATGTTAGCACCACGCACCCCCTTCTAATCCAGCACATCCCAGTCGTTGGTTTGCCTGGTGGATATCGCTCTCCTTCGAAATCTGAATCTTGTCGTCCGCCTGGCCATCTCTTCAATCCTCGCTCCTCCCTTATACGTCTATGCCCACAGCTCCTGGATGTAGCGGTGGTCGTCCTGGAGCTTCTTGAGCGTGGCCAGCGCTTCGTCCGCAGACTGGCCGCCGAACTTCTCGATGATCTCGTGCAGCACCTTGTTGACGTCGTTGCCCATGCTCGTTGCACCGCACACGTAGATGTACGCATTGTGGTCGCGGATGAGTTCCCACGTGGCCTGGCCATTCTGCCCCAGCAAGTGCTGCACGTACACCTTCTTCGCCTGCTCGCGCGAGAACGCCAGGTGCAACTCACTGAGCACGCCACTCTCCTGGAAGGCCTCAAGCTCGCCCTTGTAAATAAAGTCCTCGTCGCGGCGGCGGCAGCCGAAGTACATGATGGACTTGCCCACGGTCACGCCATCCTCCTGCTGCTTAGCACGTTCGTGCAGGAAGGCGCGCATGGGGGCGATTCCAGTACCCGGTCCGATGAGGATGATAGGCGTGAGAGGGTTCTTCGGCAGGCGGAACGTCGACGCACGCATGACGATGCGGGCGGTGGGCCACTCGCGCGGCTTCTTGGCACCCTGCTCGCCCGGGCGGCTGTCGCGCTTCTTCTTGTCACCCGCGTGCGCCTCAAGAGGCTGCAGTCTGCCCATGTAGTTCGAGCACACACCCTGGAAGACGCGACCGTCGCTCTTCTTGCTCTCAATGAGACTCACGGTAGCGTGCACGCGCTGTGGGTTAACGAGACTTGACGACGAGATGGTGTAGTAACGCGGCAGCAGGAACGGGACGATGTGCAGCAGGGCCTGTACGGAAACCTTCACCGAGCGGAAGTGCGCCAGCACGTCGACAAACGAGCGCTCGTCCTCCAGGATCCACTTCTGGTACTCGTCCTTGCCGTCCTTCGACGACAAATGCACCAGCTCAGCACGTTCCGCGGGGTCCGACGCAAAGAACGCCAGCTGCTTCAGCGGGCCCTTACGAGGCGCACTGTTGACAGCCAGGAAGCGCGTAAGAATGTCGCCAACCGTGCAGGGCGACGGGAACGGGAACTCGCAGTTGAGGTCTGCAGCTACAGGCTTGAGCGCCACCCACTGGTCTAAGTCGTAGTCCATGCGCTTCGCCAGCCGCTCCACGACGCTCGTCTCATTCTCAGGGAGCACCGCCAGGTTGTCCGCCGTCTCATACGTCACCCCCGTGCCACGCAGATCCAGCTCCAGATGCACCGTCGAGCCTCCTTCCGTCGACGGACGCAGCTCCCTGTTCACCACGACCTTGGCGTGCTTGGCCGTGAAAAAGTGCTTGGTAGAGGCCTTCATCTTGACCTCCTTGTCCTGCTTCACGAGCTTCTCCGCCTCGGACGCACGAATCTCCACCAGTTCGTACTCGTATTCAGGAGCCGACAGCTTCTCACCCCCTGCGTCCTTGGCCCCGACTTGGTGCTCGTCCTCGTCCCTCTCTCCGGCAATAAACTGCGTCCTCAACGCCTTCCAGAGCGGCTCCTTCCAGTCATCGAAGTCCTCGTCCAAACTCGCGTCGTCGTCCCCCTCTCCATAGTGGAAGACCCTCTGCGCCCCGTGCTCCTCCATCAGCCTGTCCGTCGCGCGTCCCACCTCGTTGTAGTGCTCGTACTGCGTGTTGCCGAGCCCGAAGACCGTGAAGTGGACGCCTGCCAGCGCGCGCTCCCCTAGCACCCGCTCCTTGTCCTTCAAGAAGGCCACAAAGTCCACGGCGTTGTCCGTCGGGTCGCCCTCTCCGTATGTAGCCATGACGAAGATGACGAGCTTCTCGCCTTTCAGCTTCTCGGCCACGTCGTAGTCCTCCAGGTCGATGGCGTGCGTCAGGAAGCCGGCCTTGCGTCCCTCCTTCTTCAGGACGTCCGCGAACCCTTCGGCGGTGCCCGTCTGCGAGCCGAACAAGATGGCTACACTTCCGCCGGGGAACTCGGGGCTCTCCTCGACGCTGGGGCGACGCGACTTGGGGGCGGCGGCCACGGGCTCGGCCGCCTCCTTGTACATCTTCATCTGCTGGCCGATGCGCAGCATCTCCTCGGCCAGCTTGTCCTGCTTGGGCTTGGGCTCCCGCAGGAACAGCACGGCGGTGGCCAGCATGGCCAGCAGCGAGCCGACGACCACGTACGCGTCTGTCATGGGCGTCTGGCTTGCGGCGGATTGGCGAATGAGGTGGCTACACACGGCGAGGACCGCGCGTTCGGGCCAGAAACGTGTACGGTCGGTGGCGGGGGGAAACGACTAGTACACGCAAGGTACATGTCAAGTGACGAGGCCTGTGAAGGTGGAGGGTGAAGGAGATGAGGTCTGGATGAGGTGGGTTCGTTACTTTTGAGGAGCAGTGCTACTTGCCTTGAATCGCTAGTTGGAGAGGGCACCACGGCGTGGTGCTATTATAACGCAGGCGCCGACTAGCTTCGTTGTTGCATTGTGGTTAGTTATGGCCATCGTTGTTTCAGCCCCCGGACTGGCAGTTGAGTTCCTTCAACTTCACGTCCGGTGGCAGCAGCCAACACGGCTACTCTTGGTCATCAGCGAGGCGAACAGGAATCTCGCTAGTCCGGCGCCGGAGCGTGCAGATCAGCGCATCGCTGAGTCGAGAGAAGCGTCGATGTCGTGCGTGTCAACTCACCGCTGGGAAAGTTTGGCGCCACTGATCTTTCAAATGCTGCAGCCTAACACAAGAAGCGTCCCTAGAAGGGGGTTGTGCGAGCTTTTCAGGGTCCTGGGGGGCCCTTCGTTCGGAAAGTGCGCACGAGTTCACTTCACAATTTGCTTTCCAGTAGTACCAGAACTCCATCTCCAAGAGTCCGCTTCCGCCACGAACCACGTGTCTGCTGCGCTGCACTTTGCACGTGGTCGCGACCATCTTGGCTGCACGTTGTGGTGCTTCCTCAGTTGCAGCTAAGACCTCCGCCGTTGATGAAACCTGACGATGCGTCGGAGTTCGAGACTGATGATCACGAGCTTTTGTTGCTTCCTATCGGATACGCGTCTGAAGAGGTTAATTCAGGACGAGCCTTTTCGTGGCTCCAGACCGGGCACCACCATTGGAAAGGTCGGATCCCTAGGGACTTGAGCGATACGCCGCTTGCATTCGTCTCGCACAGCAGCGACCATGATGTACACTATCACCATGAACTCTATCGAGCGATGTAATGTATTGTAGGTATAACAATGGTAGGTACCGCGTAATCAAGCGACAATACATGGAATTGTCTGCTTCTTTGCAATTCTTTGCAATACTGACTCCTTTCATCCACATGACCGTCATGGTGACAAGCATTTACCAGACTGGCGGCACCAACAAAGAACAGGAGGCCAAACGCTGTCTCTGCGAGCTTCCGTTGTATGTCTTCATCAGGAAACAAAATAATATTCCGCGATGCGGCGTACCGGCTGAGTAGAATTACGATGGTAAGGTCATCGTAATCATACAGGTAGATGGACTAGAATCTCTTCGAAGGACACCCACAATGCCATTCCGAGATTCGCACCCCCGTACACAAGTAAAAAAAAACTGTCATGGCCTCGATCTGGCGCACTGTCTCCGTGGTTGCAACCTTGCTCGTCCTCAGCGACGCCCTCTCAGACAACGAGGCCACAGACTCGCGAGTTACCTTCACGGAATCAGCGCTCATGCTTCGCCTGATCAACACCAACTACGAGCACGGCGGTGGTAGCAGCGGCACGCGGTTCCTGCGGAAAAGTGACGACGAGGAGCTGACGGACTTTGGCACGGAGGAGGACGGTTCATCGGAGCCTGCTGACAACAAGGAGAAACCCGCAATACCCGCGTTGATCAAGGGTCTGGCCGGCCAAATCCCGACGGCTCTCTGCAACTTCTTCGTCAGGTTACTAACCCAGACCAACAAGCCTTGAACACCCGAACCTGCACGCTGGTAGGACCAGGCCCAAAGAGCTTTGTTGCTGTTGTTTATAAAGTACCGTAGCCTTTGCAGATCGTCCTGTAGATCGTGGAGAAATGAGTACTAAGCAATGAAATGCTGTTGAATCTACTGAAGCAATTGCTCCTGTAGACTACCGGTAGTTTTACTACAGTACTACCAGGTAGTAGTACTTTCGTTTTCGTTTCAGTATTATTATACTATTTGATGTGCACCACACCAACGCAGCCATCAGTGCGCCAACGGACACTGCGCATTATTGCCCTGCCGCGCCGCTCGTGCCCGACCTTTGGCGTCTGCTGCTGCGTCATGGAGCGCGCGCACGTGCTCGTCCGCTTGCGAGGCGACGCGTCGGCGTCTTGCGCCGCTGGAATCTGCCGCACGAGCGCCAGCACCGTCCGCCTGGAGCACAGCGAGATGTCTCCGGGGGTGGCCAGCATCACCTTCGAGCAGGTCTTCGACGTCGGCGACAGCAATTCCCGCGTGTTCCAGACCAGTTTAACGGGCGCAATAGACGCCGCAGTCGACGGCAAAGCTGTCACGCTGGTAGCCACGGGCGCGACGAGCGCGGGCAAGTCGTTCTCGTGTCACGGCGACCAGCTCAAGCCGAGAGCTGGACAGGCGGAGCCGGGGCTCATCACGTTGGCGATACGCCGAGTTTTCAGCAGTTTGGAGACGAGATCGAAGGCCGGCGTCAAGTGCAACGTGCTGCTGAGCTGCTGGGGCGTCGGGCGCGGCGGAACGAGTGAGAACGAAGCTCTGACGGACCTTCTAGCGGCCGGGATGTCTGTTGACATGCCGGCTGAACACATGGAGACGGTGATGATTGAGCACTCGGTGGCGGTGACGACGCCTGCGGAAGCGGTGCATTTGTACTCGAGAGCACTGCGGAGAGTGAAGGATGCGGAGACGCAGGACTTTGTCGTGGCGCTGCATGTGGAGACGCTGTCGAAGAGTGGGGAGGCGAGACGAGGACGGTTGCTTGTTGTCGACATTCACGGAGGGTCCATTGTTGAGCCTAGAGGGGGAGAGCTGACGAACCAAGCCGAGAAAAAAGAGCGAGGGCAGTACTTCTTGGACACGCAGTTTCCGGTGAACGAGACGTTGAGTGCTGGTTTTGGAGCGTTCGTGGGGAACAAGAGCTCGACGTACCTGCTTGTTGCCATTCAGACGCCAGCGCAGTTCCAGCAGCAGGTAAGGGGTGACGTTGGTTTGAAAGGCACTTCGGTTGAATTGGCTCACAGAGTAATTTGTTCATACGGAAACCAGGCCATCCAGTCACTTTTGTACGCGTGCAAGGCGAAGGAGATCAAAAGCTCAGAAACAATCAACTATTTATCCGTCTTTGTCGAGAAAAAGAGCTCGAGCCAGCCCCTTGAACTACAAACGCGACTATCGAGGGAAACGGAAAACCAGCTGCCAGGCTGTCGTGAGGACTTCAAGGTGCCTGGGGCTCCGTCAACTCAAGCTACTTCGGCCGAACAATGTGCTGCATTCTTTTCAGACAGGTCGTTATCTCCCGTGTCGCCGCCATTGTAAGTCTTCACACGCTTTCATGTTGCCCCTCTGAGTGTTTTCTGGTTAACGATTCTGACCGCATTTGCGATGGCTTTGGCCGTTGTCAGGTCTACCACCTCAAGTGACTCCACGTTCGAATTGCCATTCGTCGCGCCTCCGTCTCGGGCAGGAGAAGAGCTGGTGGTGTCACTGAGCCTTAGTCCTAGCACAAGTTGCGAAAGCGAAGGAGCACAGAAGCAGTCGACCGTATCGAGTCGCCTGCGCAAGGCTTACGTTATCGCAAAAGCTGCTACCAGTTCGCCAGCAAAATCAAGTGTTGCATTCACCGCAAATTCCAACCAGTCTGACGATGCAGCTGCTCACGCTGCGGTGGATCTGTTACTGCAGCATCTTCCTCGTGATACATTACGTGGATTATCTCTCCAGACCAAGCTGGAGCAAATCCGAACGACTCAAGCTGACCTAGAACGTGCGTTAGCGCACGAGATCTCCATCAAGGACAAGTGTGTGGACCGTATTTCCCGACTTAGTCAAACCATGAGCTGCCAAGCGGTCGAGCACGAGCAACAGCTACACGAAGCCCTGACGGCGAAGCACGCGGCTGAGACCCAGCTGCAAAACTTCAATATTAAATTCGGTGATGTCGGACGCGAGGTGACACGTTTGCAGGAGGAGGTTAAAGCGTTGAGGGCTGGCCAGCAAGTTGTGACTGAAAGTGATCAGGTTGAGTCGTCGAAGAATGAGCGAGCAATGCTTCATACGTTGTCAGCTCGGCTTGAAGAGGCGATGATTCAAGCTAAGGATGTGATAACGTTCAAAGACAGCGTCATCCAGTCTCTCGAGGAAAGACTCCAGCTTGCAAGCAAGCGTGGGGCTGATGCGGTAACACTACTGGAAGAAGAAAGGGGTCGGTTCGAGCGTGAAAAGGCTGCTCTTCTCCTTCAGTTGCAGCAAAGTAAGGAGAGCCGCAACACCAAGAAAGACGAGGAGGTTTCGAAGTTGCAGGCGGGGATCACGGCGATTCAGCATCACAAAGCTGAGCTCACAGTGAAAGTGGCGCAACTCACGCTTGAATTAGAGACGGCTAGATCGCAGTGGGCACAAGACGCTCAGGACCGCGAGGATCGAGCTGAACAGAGATGCGCGAAGGAAGTAGCTCAAGCTGAACAGCGGCTTGAACAGGCTACAACCGCGATGCAGCAGCAAATGGCGCAATTCCGCAACGAACTCGATATGAAAGTGGCGAGGCAGCGTGTAGCTACGCAAGTGGCGTGCAAAGCTGGTGAGCTGAAGTGTGATCAGCTGGAGCGGGAACTGCAGCGTATGAAGCTAAAGCTGGCTAAGCAAAAACTGAAGATGAAAAAGAGGGCGCGGGCATTGGTGGCGAGTGTGCACAAGCAGCATGAGGAACCTGTAGAGATTCTGGAGCATGAGCTTGAGGACTTGTCAGAGCGCGTGGAGATTGCGTTGGAACGAGAACAGGGAGCGTTAAGGCGGGCAAAGAAAAGCGAGGAGGCTGTTGAGCGGTTAAAGACTGAAGTGCAGCACCTGACGATGTCAGCGGCCGAGTTGGAACGGGAACGCGTTGCATTGAGAAATCTTTGCAAAGAGCTCGAGACAAACAAAGATACGCTCATATCTGAGCTCGAGCGCCGAATACGCGAGATGGAGCAGTCACTAGCACAGCAACTAATGGCTGCTGAGGCACGAGTTCACGAAGAGCGAGACGCTCAAGTACAGCAGCTGATTGGCCAGCACAACACCGAGGTGAGTCGATTAAAGGCCGAAGCAAGGGATCGAGAAAAGACCATACCCAAGTCTACTCAGCTGTCCAGACAGCAGTCTTCGTCATTGGTATCATCTCGGGTCTCGTCATCTGGAGAGGAGGAATCGTCGTCGTCAGACAGCAGCCGCCAACAGAGTATCGACGAGCTAGACGCTCTGATCGACTCTAAAGAGCGGCGCTATATGCATCTCGAAAAACGGAGGAGAGCCGGCAGCTCCTCGCGGTCACCGTCTACTTCACCGCCTACCAAGAGCTCTTCTTCATCTTTGAAGAGGGCGCTTACACACAAGGAGGAGGAGATTGCAGAACTGTCAGCACGTCAGAAGCAGCTATTGTCCGCATTGGCGACTGCTAATGAACAGGAAACGCTAGCAAAGAAGCAGATTCAAGCGAGCGAGGCACAACGTCAGCATGAGCTGGCTCGGTACGACAATCTGCTCCGACAGCTCAATAGCGTCAAGCAGGAGAACTGGAACCTCAGTCTCGCTCTCCACGTCACAGAAGCGACAAACCAGTAGCAACAGCGTTAACCCAAATCCAATCTACCAGTTAGGCATCCCATTAGAATGATCTGCGCCCGAGTTCGCGTCAATGGTGCGTGAACCTCCAGGAAGTTGTTATTTTTGCGGACTTGTCGAGCGGTTTTGCGGCTTCCCACGTTCCTTCAAGCATGATCAAGTCGAGCGACGCCAGCACCGGCAGCAAGACCAGCAAGGGCAGCGAAAAACACCCATGGAAAATAATCTTGCCACTAAGTCGTGGGCGGTCCATTGGCAGGGTGCACAGCAACTTCAGTCTTCGCACGAGGTTGGCCAACGTCTTGGCCGAAGATCAACAGGACGCGCTCGATCCAAACGCGACGGCTGTGAAAGTTTGAGAGCAAGTGCTGGTACTTTGTCTGCTTCACGAACCCTTTGTGCTACCACACGTTTTGGCCTTCCAGCCCGAGGCGATGGAGAAAGTGTCCGTGCTGGTTTTGCTGCTTGTTGCGTGCGAAGTCGTGTTTGCCGTGGACTTTTACGGTCAAGCGCACACGGGTTATTACTCGGACGGGAACCTCATTCGAGATACTATCAGGAAATACGTGCGATCGCGTCAAGTTGTGCTGAATATTGTAGCCGTGTTTCCACGTCAGATCCTCGTGGTGTGGTAACCTAGCACACGTTCTGGCATACCGGATTACTTTCAAATAAGTTGCAGTGACCGTACGATTGACGAGGAACATGAACCACCGAGTCGCGTTGGTCCTCGAATGGACGATAGCTATCGATGGTTTAGTTGCCAATGCCGAGCGGAACAGTGTACAAGTATTTAACAACGGCCGACGAAATGCGTTCGTCCAGGCACAGACATCGGACTCTCTCGTGAATCGTTAATTGACCCTCGTGTTCTACCGATACCCGAACTGGAAGGAGAGAGTGATGCAAGTCGTTAGTATTCACCGCGAGCAAGCACGACTCTTACAACTCTCGCAACGTCGTGGACTGGCCGCTTCTTACTGGCTTGGTGGTAACGCGTCCAACATCATGAACGAGCGCGCTGAGGCTTTGACGGAGAGGCGATACCACGCACTTAGGTATATCAAAAAGAACAGTGCTGCCTGGCTGAGCCTGGTGCGCTTGCTGGTGGACCGACATGCGCTCAAACCGCTTCTCAAACTGGTGGATGGTCTTATTCACGGCGCCGCAGATTCCATCTCGTCTGGCTGCTGTTAGTGGTAGCGTGCACTACATTGTACGTTGCTATCATGATACCTAATGATCTCGTTGGCGGCAGCACCTATGGACGAGCTGCCGGGCAACCAGGACGCGGCTGCAGCTCCATCATGTGCTACCGATGAGATCAACTCACTAGTCGTGCGCAAGAAAATAGATCACCGCACGGTGAAGTTCCTGGTCTAGCAGATCCGAGAGAGACACCAAGTCCTGCTCCAGGATAGTGTCAGGAGGTACCAGACGACGGCGGATCTTGTCGCGGACACCTTTCGCAGCGAAGCCTGGACGGGCATTGGAAAGATTGGCGAGACCATTAAGGGAAATGCTATTATATTGAAGCTCGTTTTGAAACAGCTTTTGTATGCTATCCGTATCGTTTATCAATTATGCGCAACACACGCAGGTATACCTATAACTACCAACTCAAGAAGATCGTCATCCACCTAGATCCATCTGCCTTGCAGCATTCTACGCCGACAACGAAAAAAAAAAAGTCGCCTTCTCTCTAACGTATCGACTGAATCTTGAATGAGCAACTTCATCCCATTCGGCGACAACCTGGAGTTGCAGACAAACTCGACTACTACAACGACCACAACCACCGCTTCAAGTGGGCACCAGCGTCGCAACTGCTCCTCAAGGTCTCACGGGCATCTTGCCTGCTCTTCTCGTGTCCAGTGCGATTTGGATGATTAGCTCGGCTAAGTCTAGGCTGACACCCTCTCGGTCAGTTAGTGAGGACACGAAGAACCGGCCTAAGCAAGGATTAAGTATCATATTTTTCATACTCCTACATAGTACGCGGAGACACAGATACAATTTACGCTAGATAAGGCCAACTCGCCACATTAAACAGCGCGTCCACTTTGCCTTCGACTGTTGAATCGGCTGCGCCGGGAGACTGCACTCTGTCTGGCCCGCGACCCTCGTGCCTTTTCCTGCGCCTCGACCGCACACGCGTCATGATGCGCCTTGGAGCTCGCCAGCTCCTCTCGAGCCACTTCCAGAGCGTCGCTGTTGGCTGCTTCCGTGAGGCACGTGGAGCAGAAGCTCCGTTTCTTCTCAAGCACCGTGCGGTGGTCCGGCGCAACGATACACACGAGCTTCTTGGAGCAGCAGCGCGTGCACACTAGCCGTGAGCAGCTCTTGCAGCTCTTGTAGCTCGTGCCGAGGAACCCGAAGCTCCTCGCGCACACTGCGCACCGATGGCCCTGTCGCTGCCGGGCAAACGGCGGCTGGGCGCCGGACAGCGACAACGACGTCGTGCAGCCGAAGGTCTTGCGCATGCGCCACACGAGCTTCTTCATGAGCGCGCACTCGCGCTTGCGCGCGAAGCTCGACCACTGGGCCGCCATGGCCTGGAGCGACATGGTGTTCACCATCTCGCTCTGCGTGTTGAAGTCGAAGAAGCCGCGCACGTAGCACTCGACGCTCGTCGGGCTCTTCTGCACGTACAGCGAGCAGACCGACATGTTGCCCCGCTCGATGCCGCGCGTGTCCTCCAAGCCCGGGATCTGCGCGAACGCCACCGAGTGCGAGATGTTGTAGCCGATGAGCTCGCGCTTGACCGTGTGCGCGACGCCCGACGTGTCGAGCGACACGTAGTCGCGCTGGTTCTGGTAGAGCCGCCACTTGACGCTCACGTGGTGGAACGGGTCGTCCGTCGTGGGCGCCACCAGCTCATGCAGCACCTTGCAGTCCACGATGCCGTCCTGGACGCAGCGCGACTGGATGCGCACGGCCTCGTCCGTGGTGGCCACGGCGCCGTACATGACGTCGTCGAGCGTGCCGGCCACCGTGCCGAGCAGCAGCAGCGACGGCGTGGTAGGCAGCCCGTTGCGGCGGCTGCGCTCGCGGTAGATGCGCACGCCGTCCTTGCGGCGCAGCTCCTTCCACTGGCGGCCGTCGGCGAAGCCGTCCGCAGTCTTGAGCAGCGTGTTGAACTGCTGGATGTTGTGCACGGCCAGCGTCTCGGCCAGCTCGCACAGCAGGTCGCCGTCCTGCGCCGACAGCGCCAGATCCGCGATCGACTTCATCGCTCCGGGGCAAATGCGATTGTGAGGACAGGCAGGTTGCACCCGCCCGTCGCCCGAAAAGTTCGACTCACCAAGGCGTTCCATCTATGGCCGGGCGAATAAGATGAAACGAGCCTGCGCTGAAATGAAGTCGGAATCGCCTGCTCGATGTACAGCGCTGTGCAGGCGCTGATGGCGGCCACCAAACCTTTTTAAACATTGGTCCGCCGGGATTTGGCCGCGCTCGGCTGCCTGCAGCGGCGTCGACGGCGCTCAAATTTCGGTCGGCAAGGGCGATGGCAGCGGAGACTTTGGTCTTGCGGGTCAAGGCGACGATGGCGTTCTACCGGATGGATATGCAGCTACGGAGCGTAGTCCGCGCCGACTAAGCTTTTGCCCGTCAACACGGTCCGTGCCGAGCAGATGGCAGATGGCGTGTGAAGCGCCTTGTTGAACGAGTTGCGTCACACCTGACGAGCTTGACGGCGACGACCCAACGCGCTGAGAGCTCGGCGGCGGCGGTGCCATCACCGGTCCTAACGCCCGCGGCAATGACAGCAGCGCCCGACAGCCCGGCATCGGGAGTTTGTGGCGCGTTTTGCCTTGGTCGGGGCGCGCGGAGCCTCACCGAAATCGCGGGGCAAGTCTCCGTTGGCTCCGATCTTCCCAAGTTGAAGTGGCATGTGGTTCAGAGCCACATAGGGGCGCGCTGAACTGTTCTACGGTTCGACGGAGACGGTCATCAAAAGGCTCACTTTGGCGTGTGCCACACCGCGCCTCCTGTCCAAGCAGAGCCGCTTCAACTGCAACGCATCGGATGTCACACGCGATGGAAGTTCCATTGGAACGTCTCGGAGTCCACGAGATGGCACTCAAGTGGGCTTCAAGCCGCATGACGGTCATGATGACCCGCTTCAGCTCGCAACCAAAAGGTTCTCGTCAGCCATGCGCTGTACCCGCCAGAGCTGCAGCCCTCGGTCCTGACCGAATCGGGCCGCAACACACGCGGCTCGTGAATTCTTCACGTACTACGAGCGATCAGATAGCCTCGATATGCCACGTACCAAGCGACTTGGTCAAGTCATGCACGTGGACGGTGGATTGCGCGCTGTTGCGATTGACATCGTCAGCCTCTACGCGTTAGCTCCTCCGTTCCACTCGTATGAAAAGCCAGCTTCCAGATAACGTGCTTCGTTTGGAGGCCCACAGTGCATCAAAATCGAACCAAGTCCCATAGTGCAGACAACCCGGCAACGGCGTGGACCCGTACTCCTTGTGTCATCGCTGGGACTTGTCAGAGCGGCGGCAGCGCAGGGGGAGGGAGGCGTGACACTTAATTCACCGGTAGTATAGTAGCACATCCTCTACTTTGTTTCGCTCTAAGTAGTCTGGGCGATTGTGGCAACGTTCTATCTCATTTCTTCATCAGTGTCTCTCAACCAGCTTTGTGCAAGATAGCATGCGTGTTATCCAGGATGCAATCTGTTGCAATCGCTGCACTATTGCTTGTGACTCGGCCAATCCCTGCATCGGCCAAGTGCTTCGTCGGCACGTTACTGTACGGTGATGGCGAATCCGTGTGCCTCCACGCCACTTAAGTGGTGGATGGTTGGTTAACCAAGTCCCGAAGACAGGCAGCTTTTCGACATGCAACGCACACCAGACGCATACCTCGGTCATGCAGACCAGGGAGGGTAATGGATTCCAGTACATAGGCGAAGAATTCGACATGCTTCTATCAGGAACCAAACTCACGATCACTAAAAACAATCGAAAAGGTTGATATTTCCTTCTTGGTGCGTAGAGCACTTCATCTATATGAGCTAGAAATTCGTTCGAGCGCGTGCATCATCCGCGAGTCTCTCCCAAATCCAGTAGCACAACATTAACACTGTCATAGCGCTGACTGCGAGAACATTCCCAAAGCTAATTCCAAGCCATAGCCCTTCAACGCCGAGGCTACACTGAAATGCCAATAATGCCCCAAGAGGTACGCCAAAAAGGTAGTACGACACTGCGTTGGCAATGGCAGCGTTCTTCTGCATGCCTGCACCTCGAAACACTCCCTGGATTACCGCATTGAGCCCGTCCATCACAGTCAGAGGCGACCACACTGCCATCACTTCGGAGGCGAGGTCGGCACTGTCACCCTCATCAAGGAACAAACGTGGAATCTGGTCACTGAGCACGAAGAGCAGCACTGCAAACAATGACGACAAGGCCAGAGTGACCAGTAGCGCAACGGTGCGCGCCATCTTCGCTGTATTGGGCATGCCAGCTCCAAGACAGTTCCCAACGCGAATGTTGGCGGCAACCGACAGCCCCGCATACGCCGTGTAGATGAGCACACTGACATTGACCATCACCGAATGCGCTGCAACAGCAACCACACTATTAGGCAGTAAGCCGGCGAGAAGGGACAGCGCTTCGAAGGCCCACATTTCCATACCAAGCATGAGCATCCCGGGCACACCGAGTCGCAGAAAGAGACCAATGTAGCGAGTGGCAGCCTGGAAATCCCCCACCACTGCCTCAAGTGGTGCGGTCGCCACACGAAGTACGGCACGAGCAGCAGCGGGAGAACGAAGTTGCCCAGACTTCTGCCGATAGCGATGCCGTCGAAGCCGATCGAGGTGTGATAGGCAAGTCCGTAGCCCGCCGCAAGGTTAACAACGTTGCCGACCACTGCAATGGCGACAAGTGGCGTCATGATGTTCTGGGATTGAAGCATTTTGCGCGTGAGTTCGTAGAGGAAAAGGAACGGGACTCCTGGCAGCATCCACCGTGAAAAGTGCCCAGCCAGCCTCGCCACCTCTTGATCCTGGCCCAACCCTCTCAAAATGGCCTCCGTGAACGAATTGAGGAGGAGCATCGGGACGAGAAGTACAGCGAGCACCATCACGCCAGTCTGGAAGTACACGCCGACCTCCTCCAAGCGCTTAGCGCCGTGAGCTTGCGAGCAGAGTGTGTCTACTGCTGAGGCGAGACCCAGCCCCACTGAAAGCGTAGTGATGTTCAGAAGCTGCATTTTACACCAAGAATTAAAAAATTAGGTCATGTTTGGGAAGTGACCATCACGGATACCCACGAGTAACATGATGGAGAAAGTTGCAGCGTCAACATAGTGCTCTGTATATGGCGAATTCATGTTATCAGCGAGGATGATCGACATAAGCCCCGGCAGAAATTCAAGAAATGTCGTGATCATCTACGAATGAGCAGCGGACCGTGTTACACTCATTGGATTTAGCGTCTTCAGAAAGAGTCTGCAAATAAAGATCTACGCACCACAGGCCCGACGAGTTTGAGGAGAGTCTTCACTTCGTCTGCAGTCTTTGGTCTGGGCTCATCGGAGTAATTGGGGGCTGGTCACTGTGAGGTGACACTAGGCTCACGAAGGAGAGATCACAGTCGCTTCTATCGTCGTGAGCGAGTGGTTGGGCCATTTGTCCTGGGGCTGTGCGTCACGGTTAGCAAATTCAACACTGATTAATGCCAAAGGATCTTGGCCTAGTTTCCATGAACCGACGAAGTGCGTGGAACCAGTCGAAGTCAGGCGTTGGATAGTGTACAACATACAACCTGACCAAGAAATGTAGAATCCAGTCATACAACATCATCTACTAATACGTGTGCATTACTTTAGTACGTTGCGTATTTCGTTACTTCTTCTCACTCTCATTTGACGCGCTGATCTCCTCCGGTGTCTTCCCACACAATCGTTTATGCAGCTGCCAGGCCTCCTTCTGGCACCCCCGCGAGCAGTACACCGCGTCCCTGCACCTGGCACACTTGGACAGCTTGTCACTGGGTGCGTGGCAGTAGTCGCACGTCTTGCCCTTAGTCTCCTTGAACCAGAACATGGTGTCCTCCTCACTCGGATGCGTCACTCCCTTCGGGTCGTCTTCTCCGTGACAGAACACGCTCTCACAGGGGGCGTAGAACTCCCACTTCTCGGTGTGATGCATGAGGTTCTGCCCCACACAGCCGAACCTGCTCATCAGCGAGTCCAGTTTCCTCGTCTTGTCCTCCTTGAACTCATCGCTCAAGCTTTCCTGACTGGCAGGGACGAACTCCACTGCGAACTGGGCCACGGATCCATAGTCCGCGTCCCTGGCAATGGGCGCGAACTCCTGGGAGATGGCAAAGTCGCTGAGACTCCTCGTGCTCTCGTCCTCTTCCGTCTTGGGCAGCGGCAAAAAGTCCGCGTCGCCCAACAAGAAGCAGAACATGGGCTTGTCGTCGTCTGGCCGAGCCTTGGAGCGCTCCACCACGGCCTGGAAGGTCTTGTACTGACTCTCCTCGCTGTGGCGCTCTCCGGGAGGAGCCACGTATACAAATACCAAGTCTGCGCTCAATGGATCGGCCACAACGTCGTAGCCCAGGAGCTCGCAGGCCCTGGCCACCCGTTCCTGGAACTCTGGGAAGCCGTTGGCCTCGATGTGGGCCTTGGTACGCGGCCCAGAGACGTCGGGGCGTGTGCTGTGGTTGTAGGTCTCCACCCACGCGGCGTGGAGGTACAGCAGCCGACAGCAGATGCCCGTGATGCGGTGCTCGGCCTGCTGGAACTCGGCCTCTTTCCTGTGGGTTTTGGAAGGGTTAGAGGCGCGTAAATGCATGACAAGTGGCGTGGATGGACAGATCGGACGCGTACCAGGCGTAGTCGTAGCGCATGAACACCTTGGAGGCCACGAGGCGCTCGCGCCAGGGCGCCAGAGCGGACGCCGGCGCCGCGAGAGGCTGCGCCATGATATCGACTGGGCAGTATTGAAGTGTACCAACATGACGGTACCCGCTTCGAGGAGCTTCGAATGGTTCTGGTAGAGGGAGATATTTGTTTAGAGAGAGTTTGAATTGCTCTTGAAGAGGGAGTTGTTCGGTTAGAGGGAGCTCGATTGTTCGAGAAGATCGGGCATTAATTCGAGACACGCGCAGAAAACAGCCGGTATTCGCAACCCAGGCGGGCATACCCGTTCTGATTATACCGCTCGACAGCCAGATTGGTAGTACGTTAGACGTCGCCCCTCCTGTTGATGTCTTTGCCTAGCAATGCAACGGCAGATGACGCACTACCTGGTGATGGCTGGCCATAACTCAATTTGTGTCCGTGCGACCAACAAGCGAAGCTCCACCAGAGTCGATAGCCAAGTAAAACGAGATGCGATCCTTCAACAACGGAGGCGTGTGCACCTACGGCCTCAACAACCAGGCCGGCTTCCTGTTCGAGCGCAGCCAGAGCGCGCTGCGCCAGCGCAGCTTCGGACGCGCAAGAGGCATCATGGACACCTCGTTGAAGCGAGCCCGCGACCACGACAGCGACAGCGACGACGAGGCCCAGCGACGTCCGTGGCGGCGGCCCGCGGTGCTGGACAGCATCAAGCGGATGCGGGTCTCGTCGCCCAAGAGCGACGTGGACTCGGACATGACGGACGAGGAGGCGGCCACGCCCCGAACCACGTGGCGCGCCAACAATGCCATCGTCCTGGCAGCGCCCGAGGCAGGCAAGAAGAGACCGTTGGTGTTCGCAACACCAACTACTGCAGAGGTAGCAGAGCTGCCGTGGGAGACCATGCGGCAGGAAGAGCACATGGCTGCTGCGCCACCTATCGAGATCCCGAGCGACGCGTCCTGTCGAGCCATGGTGGTCTTTGACCCGTACCACTCGATGGCCTTGGCCCCGGCTCCGCGGGTTGACCTTGTGGAGGACGACACGCGAGCGGACACCGACGCGTCCGAGAGCGAGGAAGAGCGCTTTGTGCGGTTCGAGGAGCTTCCGGACGACAACGACGAGCCCGTGGACATGGAGGTTGACTGAAGCGTTTGCTGTCCAAGAAATGAGTCAAACTACCCAAGCGAAAACCAAACGCCGTCTCCAAGTCGCGAAAACAGATGCACGAGCAGGAACGCCTTCCACCACGTGGAGCTGCTATTTAACGCCAGCAACCCAGTGCAGCGCCATCACAGAAACCCTATTTAGCAATACCCTACGATACGAGCTAGCAGCAGCAACTCGCATAGGTCACAGCAATGAAACTTTTGAGTGAACCATGTAGCCATCTCCATAGATATGGTGCTATCTTATCGTCGCGTTCACCTTGCATACACTATCCTTTTTGCTCAATATGTCGAAAATCCCTATGTCGTCGAAAATACGATCAGTCGATCAATCGCTTCAAGCAGTACACCCCGTCGTGGCGCCATGTCCCGCTTGCTGCTGCGTTCCCTGCACTCCTCGCCAGCGGTAGCGGCCTTGGCCGTGACTGGCAGCTTCTCCGCCGTGTCCTCTACCCCGCCCGCCCGCTTAGAAGCCGCCCCCTTCGGTAAGCCGACCTTCACGGAGCGCACCGTGGGGAGCTACGAGAACCGCCTACGTAAATTCAGCTCCCCGGAGCGCGTGTTCGAGTATTTCTCCAGTGTGGAGATCGACCAGCACTTCTTCATGACCAGGAACGACCTGGCCAGAGCCGTGACGCCCTACACGTATCGCCACGGGGCCCCCCTCGCGTCCAAGAACCCGAAATTCAACGCCAAAGCGAGCGGGGACAAGAACCCCAAGCAGGTGGCGGACGAGTATCTGCGCCGCGTGCAGATGCTCATTATCGACAACGCCAACGTGTCAAAAAGCGACGTCAACGAATTGTTGACGTTCAGGGACGAGCAGCACGTGGACTTCGAGACGCACATCAAGACGCTCAAGGCCCTGCAGGTCACCAACGCAGAGTTCGACCAGTTCGTCGTCATGCACGGCGGCCCGCAACGCGTCAAGACGTTCTTCGACCTGGTGGACGCAGACGGGGACGGACTCATCAATTACGCCGAGTACATGTTCTTCCGGACGCTTCTCGCGAGTGAGTGGGGGGAGCTTTTGGGGTCGTTGTCGATGGTGGTGAGTTTTTGACACTTTGGTGTATCGTAGTTCCGGAGCGGCAGTTTGAGTTGGCGTTCAAGATGTTCGACACGGACGACAACGGCAAGCTCGACCACCGAGAGTTCAAGCAGGTTGGCGAGGTTTGGTGAAGGGAAGCTTTCAGTTTGGTGGGGTGGACTGACTCTCTCTCCTCGTCGGTTGCTTGGTAGATCATGGGGCTGATGCGGCTGCGAACGCCTGCGGGGCGTCAGGATCGCTCGCTGCATGGCGACGATGTGCCGATCTTCAAGCACCTGTTCGGCGAGCTGGCCACCGAGTCCCTGTCCTACGAGGAGTTCTGCGCGTTCCGCCGCGAGCTCAAGCAGGAGATCATGCGCATTCAGATATCCTTTTCACCGATCTTGTTTGTCATTTGAGGAGGGTTTTGTTGTACCTAATGGGGAGTTTTCCTTGACGACGGGTTACTTCGAGCAGTATGATGTGGATGGCGACAGGACGCTTTCGCCTCGTGAGTTCGGCATGTTCTTGGTTTCGCACGTTGACCAGGTTCGAAGAAGTTTGCTGGTTTGTGCTAAGGTTGGCTGCAAACACTAACACTTTTGTTACGCCGCGGGTGCACGCCTATCATAGCGCCACATCGACATGTGGGTTGAACGTGTGGACAAGCTGCAGCACTTGACGGTTCGTTCGCTGTTTGTTGTATTCACGATGACAGGTGCAAACCTCGGTCTAACTTGTTTGAGCTTTCAAAATGAAGGGGCACATTACGGAGCAAGAGTTCATGGACTTCAATGTTTTCCTCGAACACCTGGACGAGCTGAAGGTGGCCATGGATCTTGTTATGCAAGCTCACGGTGTGAACAAAGGTAACGCTTGGTATCAGTGTTTTTTTTTAACTAGAAGCCGACTATTATTCAAACTATTCGTGTCGTTGCAGAGCAATTTCAGCGGGCTACGAGAGCAGCAGTGCGCGCGAGCAAGACCACCAAGCCTGTTACCCCTCTGCAAATTGACATTCTATTTGCGCTCTTTGACCTGGACGGTGTGTACTCTGCCATTCTCACGTGGCTTTCACGCACCTTATTCTTACCATGTCTTTTACAAATGCATTGCCACAGGCGATGGACACTTGTCCACGAAGGAGTTTATCGAGGTTATGCAGACGCGCAAAGACAGCGGCTTCACTCAGGTATCTCAATTTATGAGCTTTAGTTTGGTAGTTGTATATTATTGATTCTGACATATATTATCTGCTTGTTAGCCTCGTGACACAGGTGCTTTTAACTTCATCCAGCGTATCAAGGAGTGCATCGAGTGCATTTTGTAAATACCGAGTGATGGCGGCTTAAAACTTCGTCGCATTGGTACGACGATACATAGGCCACATCCCATGCGTACAGCTGCATGCTTCATCAACTTCCCTATGTCATGTCCCGGAGTATGGACCGAACAACACCTGGGCATTTGCAGCTGCAGTGTCTTCCTCTTGTTTCTTGCTTTTGTCCTTTTTGCCATCTGTAGACGACGACGACGGTGTCCATTTCAGCAGTTTGTTCTTGAACTGGGAGAGTCCTGACGAAGCGCTTTCCTTTGTGATGTACCATTTCAGATGCGATTCGAACTTCTGGAGAAGCTTCTTGGTCGTGCAGAGTTTGCTTTGGCAAACATACGGCGGGAGTTCCAAGTCGAAGTGACTCAAATTCACGAAAAAGCCATTGCAGTTGATTCGCAAGCGAACATTCCCTACTCGCACGTATTTCACGTAAAAGAGCTCGCAGTCGTCTGTGGTCGTCGACTCGCTTTCGTCGGGTACTTCTTCGGAGCTGGAAACAGAAGTTGGGGAGTTTGGACCGGCAGAGATTGCGGTGCTGCTGGAATCCGTGAACATACTGTTCGCTGATCCAGCGGAGTTGCTATTTCGCAGCGGACGCAGTGCGGATTGCGCTAGTGGCGAGGCTGGAGGCCCGCGCGACTTCGTGAAGGGGGAGCTCGCACCTTTTTGGCCGGATGAAGGGGTAGTGCTTGATGCTGTCGGCGAAACGGGACCGTACATCGACTTTCGACCGAAGAACACCTGCTCCGAGTTCTGGCTGCTGGCGGGGACTGCAGAGATGTTCTCGAACAAGAACTTGTAAATGAGCTCGTAGAAGTCTGCAGCGAGCTGGATAACGATCATGTTCGACACTTCTGGGAACATGCTGACCTCCAGCACTTCCAGCACTCGCAATTTCTGCCCATGAACCCGCACGATCGGTCCACTTTCCGCACGAACCACAAGCATTCCTTTCTGGTTTCCAGCACCAAGCTTTGAATTGCTCTCGAAGCGTTTATCAACAAGCAGTTTCGCCTTCAATACTGCTGTCGGGTCCTCGAAGGCAGCAGATGAAGCCCCAGGGTGCAGGTTGCTAATCTCAAGCCATTGAAGGTTCAGAGTGAGCTTCGTACAGTGATTCGTGAAGTACGTGTGGCAACCAGTGAAGCCCTGGATGCGGATCCCTACAAACTCGTGATCAGCTCCAGTAATTTCGGGACTCAGCCGCAGTTTCCATTGCATACCGACGACTTTGAACGAGATCGCTTTCAGCGCTGTCATAGCCGACTTGGACCGTGAAGACGTGCCTCTCGTCCGTATCTCTCGATTCCGCAACTCTTCCTCAAGCAGCACGTGCAGCTTTTTCGTCGAAGTGGAAGCTGCAAGCGTGTTCGTGGTAGACGAAGGTGGAATGAAAACCGTGATATCGCTTCCTTCCATCAATTGTGAAGACTCTGTCGAGTACGTTCTCGGAGTATGCGTGCGCTTGGGGCGCCTTCCCGCAGATGGAGGTGCTAGCAACACGTGTCGGATCACGTTCATGAGTTGATAGAACTGATGTCGATCCGTTGAGAGCTGCAAAAATGAGAGGTCCACCTCGGTATTAGTACTAGTAGCACCGGTGCCCTGTGTGTGAATGTACGAG
>LGTU01000094.1:0-83513 GCA_001314425.1 Phytophthora pluvialis | reverse complement strand
AGCATGTGGATCCGCTGGCAGTGCTCCCATCTCCAGTTCTTGGGAAATTTGGGGTTAGTTGAAGCTTGTCCAAGCTTTCTCGGTGGGAGTTTTTCGTCCGTGTCTTTGCTCCGCTAGACCCGCCAATCAGCAGCTGCTGTCGTATGTATACTATTTGGTAATTGGCTGTCAACGTTGAAGCATCAGATCCCTTTGGGCGCCAAAATAGATCCACATACCNGCGCGAAGCACCGCATTCAAATCAACTGCCATTCCCAATTTTGCCGGCTCCTGCTCACTACCCCAAGAGATGCTGATCTCGTATAAATCACCCCCAAGCTGCTGGTGGACTCGATGACCGTCGTGTCTGCCGCCGCGCCAAGCTGCCTTACAACTCGCCGGGCTGTACGCTGCCCGATGCGGTCGGCATGCAGCTGTGGGCATTTGTGCTGTGGATCCCTCGGTCAATGCCAAGACACCGGACGGCTCGTCGGCCGTCGTCTCGCCCTCGCTCACTGTCAAGCTGCAGTACAACTCGCCGAGCGGCACGCTGCCTGATGCAGGCGTCGCGCTTTTGATCATTGCCAAGAATCGGTCGACTCGCTGGACAGCTCGCATCCCAGTGGCATGTACATCGCTGACGAGTCACGGACACTTCCAGCTATGTTGCCTTCATGCTGGCCAGAACGCTACGTCGCTCTCATGATGTTGGTCGAGACAATGTGCTAGTATATCAGCCTATCCAGCGCCGTTCACGACAATGATATATGGCAAGATACTGTACTCGAGCTTTGTTATTGTTTAACGTTAAACACTATAATCCAGCTCATCCGTGCGATATTCACTCCATTCATAACGAAGACCGATCGAGGTCGCTTGCAATNGAGGTTGACCGATAGTCTGAGTGGGGACTGAACACACCGTAGCAGACTCCTTCAACTTGTACAGCTCGGCAGATATGCGGAGATCCCCTTTGTCGGAAAATAGCTTGTTAGGAAAGTAGAAGCCGTGGAATTTTTCCCAGCAGGTCAAATCTGTGCCAGGGCACATGTACGGTTTGGTCTCTTGCGTGTAAGTGCTGCGGCACAGACATACATTATGCTTTCCACAGTAGTCGGGCTTCTCGGTAGCATATCGTTCCTCCCATCGACAAATTACACATGCTCGACGCTTTCTACTGCGGTCACCCAGTACTTGTTGCGACGCCACAGCAGTGCATTGCTTCTGAGGGCTTCCAACAGATATGGTAGACTGTAACGCTGTAGTAGATATAACTGGTAATGGACTTGGTTCACCTGAACATGTAGCATCAAATGCAATCCGTCCATCGCTCGGGGCATCGGCCCATCTGCCTGATATAAGCTCCGATGAAAACTGAATTATGAAGTCTCTATGGGGATCTCGGGCTTTGGTCACATCCAGCACCTGACGGCGTGATAGATATGCATTGACTCTAGCAATGTCAGTGAGTGCAAGTGTCAGCTTTTTATGCCATTTCTTGTACGAGTGGCCGTCAGCAATGNGAGTGCAAGTGCCAGCTTTTTATGCCATTTCTTGTACGAGTGGCCGTCAGCAATGTAAAATCGACCACGAATCTGGTCTAGACGATCGACGCCCTGTATATGCATATTATACTCCTTCACGCACGCAGGCGCTGGGTTCCCTCCCGTTCAAGCCGCTGGTTGCCCATGCGAGGCGGCTAAAAGTCGCAGTCGCCGTCGTCTTTTATGCATACGTCCACGCAGCTCTGCAAGCTGAGGAACTCAGCTTTCAAACGCGAGATGGAAGCTCCCAGTACACCTCCTTCGTTGCTGCAATCAGTTCATCGATGTTGCGCGTTTTTTTCTCTCTTTGCCGAGCCTGAATAGCTGTGAAAACCCCCAAGTCATAAAAGTTGAGGTCGGGACTGTCGGGCGGTTGGAACCACAGCCCCATCTGCACACCACAGAGTTCCACATCAGCAGCAAAGTTGTGGTCCGATGGCGGGATATGAGCGGGGGCGTTGTCTTGCTGAAGAACGACACGGTCACACTAGCACGGATATAGGGCAGCACTTCTGAAATCAGCTTCTCTCTATAGGTCGACTTCGTAACGGACACCTCCTTCGTCTCGATAATGCCAGCTGACTTGCATGCACTAGAGGGGACAGCTGCGACTTGCTCGGTAAAGGAGTTTAACGTCGAATAGCTCGCCGTCAGGCCGATAGCGTGATCTACCAACTGCAGACAGCATCGTCACGCGCGTGACAAAACGTCTGCTTCTGACTCTCCGCGTAGACACTGGGTCATCGGGCAGCAATAGGGAGCGGCAGCGTGGTTGCGTAATATAAAAAAAAGTTTCATCCACGTGAATGGTGTTAGACATATCCGAAAACTCCATGGTGTTCCGACTGATGTGGGCCTTGCAAAACGCTTGCGTTGTACGCTTGATGTCCTCGGTCAACAATGGACGAAGGATGCTGTTGTACGAGCGCAGGTTCCCCGCTGCAGCTCCCGGAACAACTTAGTATTTGAAAGACCCCATGCAGCAGATGCTGCGCGAAATATAGAGCGGCGGTCGACCGGAGCGCTCCGCAGCAGATCAAGCTGTTGGCTGCGGTCCCGGTGTCTTGGGTCCCTGTAGTGCGTCCGAGGTGTAGCTTGGTAGACACCAGAGTGGCCCCAATCTCGCTCAACACGCTTCCACACTCGATAAACAGACCTGGGGTGGAGACCGAAAAGCACGGCAACCTTTGTCTTTGCTACCTTGCGTGGTGCCTCTCCGTTCAATCGTGCTACAAGAACTCGTACTACTTGCTCGCGCATGCGAGCCGTTAAGTATTTCGTACGCCGATGCGACGAAGAGTCCGTGCGTTTGGTGGGCGAGGCCACGGCCGCCAACATCACGGCCGGCATGGGCACAGCCTGCATGGGGTACCTAGTAGTGTTGTGGTCAGCGTGGTGGCCGACAAAAGCATGGCTGACATCGCCTTGGTCGGCATCGTCGTGGTCAGCATGATCGTGTCCGGCAGCAGCGTCGTGGCCGGCATGGTCGTGGCCGGTAGCAGCATCGTGTTCGGGTCGTGATTGGAAGCAGTATATTGTAGGGACACTTGAGGGAGGAGGGGTGAAATGTCTACAGATAACGACGGTGAAAAACGCCTGTCACTGAAAAACATCCTCCATATAATTGAGCGCTGCCATCGGCGACAACCGCGCATTTGATTGGCCGAAACGCTCAAGCAAATTACAAATCAAGGCAGAACTACGTATGATTGGCAAAGGAAATGCATCTTTGTTGGCCTAAGATATTACACCTCAACTATTGAATCCTTAGGTGTGGCTTTCGCACAGCTTTTGACAATGACGTCTGATGTCAGCTCCTCCGAGGCCTCGATTGTCCGCTCAATTGTAACAAGTCACTTCTCCTCCGCCGTCGTGCGCGGTGCTTTTAACTGCACGCCTGGTCTCCTTCTCAGCGGATTTACTCCCGTTGGACGCGCTGATTATCGCCTCAATGAGGTTTGGCCCGTTCACACTCGCTGATGCAGGTAGTTGTACTGCCTCTTCCAGAGCACACACATATACCTCGATGCAGAGCCACTCTCCACTGCAGAGGCCCTCCCGGCACACACACACTCTTCCGCAAAACCGCAGTTGCGGCACTTCTCTGCATCCCTCCCGTCGCTCTCAGCGCCAGTGGCCGTGGTCAATGGCTGGCGAGACTCGGCCACCCACTTTGCCGTGATTATTTTTCTTGAGGGGCCCCATGACCCCAACATCCAAAGGCTAGTAGACAGCGGTGCTATTCGGCGGCAACTCGCAGACACACGCGGACGTGGTCTTGGACGCGACTTCAATGTCTTTTGTGGGAACATGTGACTCAAAGTTGTCTAGCACAAGAACGGATGGTGCATCAATTTCATACCGCAGAAGCTCACGTACGTAAAAGGTCCACACGGTGGAATCCGCCCATCCGTTATCCTGCACGGTGTACACGTGCCCGTCCGGGTACGTCTTCAGCTCGTCTCTTTAGACGGGCCCGCCAGGCATGGCGCGTAGAATAAAAATAATCCGTAGATTTTTTTTCCTGAACGTACACGTTAACCCTTTCGTGACAGAAGGGAGTAATACCCCTCCTTTAAGTTGTTTTGAAAAACAAGGTTGAAATCGACCATCTTAATGGGAACTTTTTGCTTCCTATTACACAAGTTCAACAGAGAATCAACTGTGTTTATAACAAGTCAGAAAAGGTGCTATCAGTAGTCACACATCTTTACAAAATCTAAGTATTATTCTCATTTCTCTTGTACCGACAAATCACAGTGGATAATATGTCGCACGAAACACGGCTATTATAGATAGTGTCCCTTCTTCGTAAAATGAAGTCAAAGTAGAGTTTCTACCTGCGACCAATGGCCTAAGTTTGTATAGTACAGTTTAGGTCATTGGTCAAAAACGTTAGTGGAACATAAATAAAATCAAACAGTTGAAACTTATCGTCTGCTTGGGCTGTGATGACCGCTGTCGTGCGACTGGAGTGCGTTTGAGTACGCTTCACTTTTGCAGAACCTTTCCGTTCTCGCTGAGCCCAAATCTTGAGCGGTGTTATATCGAAGTAGATAGCCGTCTCATCGGCGTTGTAAATTGCACTTGACAAATTGCCACTACGTGTCGTATATGGCCTCCTCATTCTTTTTTTGTGTATTGTGGCTCTTGAACAGTAAAACCGTAGCTGAACAATACACAATTCGTAATAGATGTCACATTAGAACAAATCATAGCAGTGAGATGCCTTACCGCGTAGGAAAACGTTGACAAAGGCTCAGTAGAGCACTTAGAGATTTCTCGGGACTGTCTTTACTCGCAACATAATCTTGAAACCAATACTACTGGTAGTCCTTCGTGAGCTGAATCATCAATCCTGTACACAGGTACTTCATAATAGCATCGCCATCAAACGAACAAATAGGTGTTAGTGTCATCCCACTAGCTATTGAACCGATTCTATCGGCTTACCTCCTCCTCGCGCGTCACAGCTTTCATGGAGGTAACGAGGTCGTGAGCAAAAGGTAATATACTCTTAGTCCATTGACCCTTTACACTTTTGCTTGTCTGTGAGCCATCGAACGCCTCAAAGATCTCCTTTCTGTCTGTCCAATCCCGAAGGTTACGACGTGGAATCTTTAGCAGCTTGCAGCAGGTCTGGAGGCGAGATCCTCTATAGTTTCGATCGCCCTGCGTTTCATCTTCATGCTATAGGATCCTTGTCTTGGTGCCATTTCGGCAAAACGCGTTCTATTACAGCGAGCGCGTAGCACTGCGAGCGTCTAGCATCCAGTCGAAATATATATGAATTCTATTGGACAAAAATCACACTTATTTTTTTCTAACTTTAAGCTGGAATGGGCGTGGTTTTATAGTGTGGCGTCTTTCACCATCATTGTCCGTAATGAACTGTCCCTCCTGATAGCGTTAGCCCACCGAAACGGAGTACTTTAGTCAGCTTGGCGCTAAGTTTTGGTGACTAGATGCGTGTTTTGGTACTAGTTTCACTACCAATTGAGATTGATAAAATATCATGATCACACCAAATTTGGACACAGCAGAATACAGACCAGCACACGTCCAAGGGACAGGTCATACAGTGCGATCATACAATCTGGGTCAGTGCGAACGCACAATCCACAGGGACATTCCGAGAACTTTCTCTGTGGCTGTGCACTACCCTCCACTGGAGGCGGATCCGACTCCATCCTCCATATAGGAAGATCCAGCCAGCAACACCTGGAAGCTGCCGCCACCCGAGGGCGCTGCGAGCTGCCGGCACTGGTGGCGTGACGTGCCGCCACTCGAGGACGCTGAGTACTCTTCGAGCTGCTGGCGCTGGAGATATGGTGTGCCGCCGCCATTGAGGATACTGCGAGCTACTCACACTGGCATCTAAAGATCGGGCGCATGAAGTGAAATGCCTGTTATGTCTGACAGGATTTGTATTATTGTATTGTGTTAGTCGCGCTGTAGCGCGCGTCCTGCAAGCCTTGGGCGGCCAACAGCGTGCAGAATCAGGTCTTTTTTTTCTCAGGGCAACGCTTCCTGCTTTGATTCGACATGAAGCGTTCTCAGTCTCCGTCCACGTAGTTGGGAAAGTGCAGAGGGAACTGCAGGTGGACACAGTCTCGCAACTTGGAGTGATAGCGGCACATGCTGTGTTTTTACTCCAAATCGACGGGCCATCCGGTGCTGGGCTGCCCCTCGATCTCCATCTCGGCGTAGTTAACAGAGAACTGAGCGGCAACATCGAGGGCTTCATCGGATCAACCACGCGATGGAATGTAAAAGCGCAGCGCTGTCACGGCAAGAACCCGCACGAGACTATCACCTGCGTCATCGACGAAGATGTTGATGCTGTCCCTGCCGAACGTGTGCTCCCAGAGAAACCCACCTCGCCGCAGTGCTGTCGATCGAGCAAGAAGTCGCATGTCGAATGCCCGCCTGTGCTCAAATACGACCAGTGCCATTGGTAGATGGCTACAGCAGTAGAGCACTTGCTGTAGCAGCATAGCCAGCTTGAGCCTACGCTTTTGGGGGTAGTTGCGCTTGAAGGCTCTGTTGAACGTTTCGCACGGGTTATTCGTGGATGCGGACCCGGATGGTGTCATCTAGGCGGCCTGCCAGTGGCAGAAGCGTCCCTCCAGCCATTGCTTCTCTATATACGCCTGACAGTTGGCCAATTCGGTGTACGAGCTCCAGTCTGCGATGATCTTCGCTTTCAGTGCTAAGAACTCTTCCTCACTAATAGCGAAATGGAGATCATACACTCCGCGATACACGTCAATCATTATGTTTCCATGCAGCCGGTGCGTGCACACCTTAAGCGCGAGACGCACCTTAGCCACGACGTGGTAGAAACACATTAGGAAGGTGTAGTTGTTGACAGCGCCGAAGGTATTCTTGATCCCATTAAACTGCGCTTTATCTGCATCACCATAACGAACCGCACGACCATTGACTTGCCAACCACTTTGGTATACGTAGTCTGCTGTGCCGCAAGCGCTTCAGTGTAGTGCTTTTCTTCTGGTTGCAACGAGATGGAAAGCACAAGCAAATGAAACTTCCTAGCACCGTCAAACATTCCACATACGATGACTGGGTAGTTGGCCGGCGCTAACTGGTATGCTGCATCGATGTGGCGAATGAAGTTGGTCGAGTCCCGGTTTGCAGGATGCAGCAGCGCCTTCGCTATGACGCCAACAACGAAAGGGTTGCCGTCGGAACCAACCCCGACGACGAGCCTGCCAAAACCGTCGGTTCTGTGCGTGAAGGTAAAGGCGTCATGACCTCCTTCTTGACCGCCAAAAGCAGCGGCGGTTACACTAGCAGAGAGGTCGCTGACCCAATCGTTGCCGTCCAGATTCGTCCGGCGGTAGTGGTTCATCGTGTTCTGAATTTTCCGCAGCTCTGGAAGTTCTTGTAGGGTCTTGTCAAACTATCGTGTCATTGCGTGGAGGATGCGCAGAGGCGTGAAGTTACCCGGGCCATCTCTTGGACAAGCGCGCGCTGGATGCGCGAGATGGTAGGCTTCTTGTACGGTTTAACCGCTGCAAAATCCGCTCTCAGCTCTCTGAGCGACATCGTGTTTGACGCGAGATAGGTGAGCATCTTGCAGGGGCAAGCCATAAAAGGAGTAACCGCCTTGCATTGTATGCACGCAGAGGACAGTAGTATGTAGCGTATGGAGTGGGGAGTTCCAGACACACACGAGGTGCAAGGCACAAGCTGGGTTTTTGAAGCCGTGTATGGTCTCATTGTTTGCAGGAACATGTCAGCGTCGTCTTCAGTCAAGTCGCAGGCGAGCAACTTCCAGGCATGCGTGCGGGGCATGGGTGACAAACTTGGGGAGGGATGGGATTTTGGTCTTGACAGGAAACCGTAGAGTGATTCAGTGGTCTGCAGGGCTTTTGCGATTGTATATATTTATGGATTTTGATGCGTATATCTGTTTAGCTGTGTGCTTTCCCCTTTATTGTTGTGCTTTCCTGTATTATTTTGTGCTAGTACGATGCTTGCTGTGAAAACAAATATTTTTTTATGCTCGTCAGAGTTTTACAGTGCTGGTCACGCACTGTCATTGAGTTTGGTATCACACCTTGTTTAATAGGAGACCTCTTATTCTGGAATGGAGTGGTACGGTAATTTTGGAGTATAAAAAGGACACTAGCGCGCCTGCGGACTTATAGTCGCCCGCCCCTATCTCGTTTGGCTTTTGCTCGTTCTGAGAGCACCGCGTCGTGGCCTGCCCCACCCCGGCCTCAGTCTTCGACTCGCCCAGGCGCTGTGTCTGGGATCTACTTGACATTGTTGCCAAGACCGCGCGAATGTGCCATTTATGCTTCATGTTGGTATATACTTCCTCCGGATAGAAATGACTGTCCGGAGGGCTCTTCTACACACCACTGCATCTCGAGAAAGGCAACAGAACACTAAGACATAATGATAAAAATATCAGAAATGTTATTAAAGTTTTACAACACCCAAGCCTCCTTCGGGGTATACTGGAAGTGCAAAAACACTTCCAGTGGACATGGAAACGTTCTGAAAGCTGGTCCAGCTTTCAAAGCTTGCCCTTACGTATATGCTGAAGCTTGTAGTCGTTAGATCCACCTGCGCGGATAACGCATTCTATTACCTTCTGATGGCTCAGGAATATGTCGTCCAGACTGTCTGTAGCTAGAACACTAAACGAACATTTAACTGCACCAATCAACTGATCATTGTTCATGCAGTTTTCCTGGTATTGAAGCGCCTGGATAGACGTGAAATAGCCGAGATCCAAAGCGTTGCAGTCGGGTGAATTTCGTGACTGGAACATCATTCGGATATTCCAACCGTTTGAGGTACATGTACCACGACATCAGGACCATCGACAGGGACGTGAGGTTTGGTGTTGTCTTGCTCGATGAAGATTATTTCATTACGGTGGTCACGCGGCCACTTCTGCTTAATCGCAGATATAACATGCTCGAGAAGGTAACGCTTGTACACACAGCCCTGTCCACGGAGTCAAGATTCTTCGTTTCAAGTGTTCCTTTAGCGCGGTTGACACTCTTGCGAAGTGCGACCTTCTTCTTGGTAATGTTCCATATCCCAATCTTGCCGTCAAAAGTAGCCTGATCATTTTCATCGTGTCTTATGTAAAATCAATTGTTAGAGGTTATTCCAGGCAAAAGTGAACGAAAGTGAGCAAATACCTTGGGTGTGCAACGGCGGCTAGGAACAGAGGGAATCATACAATCAGACACGTATTGTCAACGATCGGACACGCCAACTCAGCTTGGACAGTTACGACCAGGGCACCTAACCCTACGAAGCTGTAAGCGCACGGGCCACCTCATTTCTGGATTAGGGCTATACTGGTGAAGAGCCCGATGTCTTCCATTCTTCGGCCCTCAGCCCGGGCGTTTGCATGCACCCCGGGCCCTGCTGGAGAGGCGGAGAAGTGGCTCAAGCTAATCATGGAGCCTAACGATAAGGAGCTAGCTGATGGGGTAGATGGACTGGTGCTGCCAGCACTTAACCCTGCTGCTGCCATATTTGACTTGATTTTTGTATGTCTCTGTTTGATATATAATACTAAAACATGAATATATACTTGGTTTTGCACTGATCTCCACATCCCAATCACCCGATTTGCTGGGTTTGGACTTCGATACAATACGCAAAACATGGATACACTGTATATGCTTGGTTTTACACCTCCTTCCGCATTGATTTCTATTGGCTGATATTATCATTAGCAATAGAAGTCAAACTGCCTCGCCATAAGCTTTTGTAAGAAATCCCGCTAGTGCTCGTAAATTTTGAGCCTTTTTACAGGGGTAATTACGCCAATCACGCTTTGTGCTTTAGCCAGCCGCCATAAGAAGATAACCCCAAGCGAAAACAAGCCAGGTACGAGGGTCATGTGGTGCGGTGGTACCGCAGAGCTGCTTGGCTGACGACGAGTGTTGTTTTGTGTGTGCAGTGCAGGCGTGGCGCGGCTAAGGGCTCTTGCGGTTGCTGTGGCGGCGTGTGTATCCTTGCCATCGATCAGAGTAGGGCAGTTGTGTAAGGGATAATAGATGTGTTGGTCTTACCTAAGGCTTTCCTGTTTGATGCTTCTGTTTATTCGTGAGCTATGGCGGTAAGTGGGGCAAATTACTTGGCAACTGTATGTTTGCGCTTGTTGCTAGGTAATTGCATCGGTCAACCCGCCTGTCGTATTCTCTCATTGAGTAATCTCGGCGCAGTGTCAAAGATGGCCCCAAGTCGCGTTAAGCGGACCCTTGACAAAACTTTTTGTGCTAACGGAGAGGCGCCAAACTCAAGGATAGCTACACGTCAGACATCGACTTCTCGCTCACGCAGAGACAGTTCAGCAGCTTATACCAAGCGTACAGGCGAAGGCGGTGGCAGTGCAGAAGGAGACCAGTGGTGAATACGAGGTTGAGACAATTTGGATGGAAAACGACGGCCTTTTCTTCGTCAAATGGGCGAGACACAGCTCTGACGAAAACACGTGGGAGCCTCAAGACCACCTGATGCCGGCCATGGTGAAGAAGCTCCGTCATAGGCACGTTCAACGCCGAGCACCAGAGTCCACCGGTCAGCAGGAACGTGTCAATAGCGATACCGAGGTGGAGACCGCGACAGCCCAATTGGATCGGAGTACCCCTGAGCACTGTTCCAATGAGGTTGATGCTAGCTTGATCGGAACTCACGTCAGCTTCGTGCCTTCGAATGAAAGGTGGATGGATGATGGAGACTATAGAGGGGTTGGGTCGGCTTTTTTTTACAGGAGTTGTTACACGCATTAAGAAACCCGATCGTAAGAAGAAGAAGGCAAAGAAGAAGAAAGGTTCGGGCGAGCCTGTTTTGTATGAGATTCGGTGGACGACGACGCAGGTTTAGTTGGCACAGCACATTCATGGTATCCCTCGCGAAAAGGTGCTAGAAGGTATTGCTACATACTGTCGCCTAAGCAGGACTGAATTGGGCCCAGAGACTTGGGACGTATTGTGCAGACCGTATCAAGAAGAAACACGGGGTGGGGGCATTTGGGATGCGTCTGAGCAAGTAGATGAAGCTTCCGCCCGCTATGACTGCCAGGAAAGCATTCCGGAGAACGTTGGGGAGGTTGAACGCGTTTCCACCATGTACTTCAATCCATTAGGTGCCATTGGAGCGCCAAGCAATATCTTCGCTCATGCTGGTCGAGCTACATGCCCGCGCATCAAGGAAGAGAGCGCGCTAATTTTTCGTCACTCAGTGTCGTCAAGCTTTCTTGCCTACCTACCGTTGGCCTTCTGGAAGAAAGTTGTCGCGAGCACAAATGCGTATGCAGCTGCTGAGAAGCACCAAACTGTGACCCTGGAGGAGCTGATGAAGTTTCTAGGCATCCTGTTTACATGGCGTTCATTGACAAAGGCGAATACGCGAATTATTGGGGAGACCAGGTTGAGGACGCTCTTTTTGCGCTGAAAGTGCGCGCATGGACGGAATAATGACCCTCAAGAGGTTTATCTTCATTCGGAAGAACCTGTGCTTCCGTCATCCAGTTACCAGTGCCAATCTGAAGCGCGATCCTGCTGCACGTATTCGACCACTGATGAACATGCTGAAGGTCCGTGCTCCGAAGTTTGTCACACTCGGGAGAAACGTTGCGGTTGATGAATCGAGCATCGCTTGTCGCTCGCGATATGCTCGTCATTTGGTCGTTTTCAACACCACCAAGCCAACAGAAAGAACCATTTCAAGATATACATGTGTTGATGTTCTGAGTCATGGCTAATGGTCAACTTTCGCCTCCACTGTGCGAGTGGCATGGGAGAGCGGCATGAAGGCGTGGTACCAAGAAGTGAAGCGGCAAGACTGAAGGACGTCATGGAGCTTGCGACGGAAGTGCGCAAGTGTGTCGTTGAAGTTAAGAGGCCGGTTCACCACTCCAATCGAGTTGTGAACACCGACAACTACTACACCTCGTGCCAACTGCTGGAACTGCTTCGAGTGTTTGGATTATACGGTCGTGGTACGATTAGAGAGTCCAGCAAACATTTTCCTCGGTGTGTCATGATTTCAAAGAGCGATGACCTTCGGCGCGGATCGATGAAGCAAGCAGTAAGACAGACGAACAAAATTGTGGCAGGTTCTTAGGTTGATGGCTCGGTTGTAAACATCGTGTCAAATGCTGATGCCTCAACAACAACTACTGTTCATCGCAAAGTCGGTGGGGAGAAGTAACCATTTTCAGCTCCGGGTTGCGTTATCGAATACAACCGGTCAATGCAAGGTGTTGACAGAATAGATCAGCTCAGAGCCCGCTTCTCCGTGGTGGATAGTCACTCGTTCCGCAAGCGGCACAAAAAGCTTGCTCTCGCGTTTGTATATCTTGCACGGTGGAATGCATACATTTCTCGAAAGCTGGCTGGAGGCTGTCAAGAAAAGCGCGACCCTCACCGATAGTTCATCGTTGAACTGGCTGGTGAATAAATTTCTGGTGCTTGGCAAAACTCGCTGACAGACTCGGGAAAACTGCATGCAAGCCCCATCGAGCCGGACCTTGCAATTCTAAGATCACCAACGGCAACCAACAAACCAACGGATACGCCGCGTAGTACACCAAACGAAACGCGCTGCGTTCCACGGCATGCTCACATGCAGTTTCCAGATTCACGAACCAAACGCGGTTGCGCTGTTTGCCGGTTTGAAGGAAGGTACTCGACGGAAATGACTAACTGGTGCACAACACACTTGGTGTCGCTTTGTAGCCAAATGTACACAGTTCCGCCGACAAAAACCTATCTGTGGCAGCGTGATGAGTGGTCGTGCTGGGAAAAGTACCACCAGCACTACTTCCCAGCTGGGTTGTTCAATGCAAGCGGCCGCATACGACGATCATCGGCGATATTGAAGGGGAAGAAGCAAGCGAAGGACGTTTCAATTAGCTCACCATGTGTGCCATCGGAGGCTTCAACTGTGTACTCATGAGTGCATGAAAGTTTCCTCTCGGCGAAATGTGTTGTAGATTCGTAGGATGTACAAGTTACTCGGATGCATCAGCACCAGAACGGGTGATTGAGGGTAGCGACTGCTATTGTGTCTCTGCTTTCGTTGACTGCACTCTAGCGCCTTACTGTTTAGAAGGACGGGATAACCGCACGCTCGTACACATAAACGTCACAAAGAGCACTAGTCCATCTAAACTGGTACTGGGAGAGAGCGCTTGAAACCCAATAGGATACAGACGACTCGCTGACAGGATGGTCGGTGACGTGGACAAAGCTTTTGTAGTAGCACGACGGATCGGACACCAGGCGACATGCAGAGGAACTGCTCGGTTGCGTGGTTTGTAGTTTCTTCAACCAGGATGTTGTTGGAGTAACGTACTGTGCAGGGCGACAAAACGCACCCGGATTCCTTGCTGATGGAACGAATGTCGGCTTCAAACACTGACACCTTTAGCAGTTCAGGTCATTTTTGCGAGTGCATGAAGATGGCGCCGTGTGCTGCTGAAACGAGGTCGGCGCGCACTTCAATTCCAATGCAGGCCTTCACACGGGTTTCAACCGCAACTTGAGCGATGACGTTTCCAACACCGCATCCTATATCACCGAACGTGTCCTCCGCCGTCACCTTCAATATTTTGAGCAGCATCGACACACCTTTGGACGCTATCTCGCCGGCATTGGGATATGATTTCCCTGTCGCTTGACGCACTTCTCGACTAGATATTGCACGAAATACAGTGTCAACAACTAAACGCGCCTCGATGTCTGGCCGCTGCATCATGATCTCATCATTGACGGGCGCTGGAGAGCTGCTGTGAGGATTTGCCTGCGCTAGGACGCTGGCGCAGGAGGAAGTGGAAGTTAGTCGATGCCTTTCAAAATGTGCTGGGAAACGGTTGAGCAACACTCCGTGAGTCTTTTTCAGCGTTTTGAGCCGTTCTCGCAGCTCTTGCCGTGACTTGCATCTCGAAGGCATCCGCGCTAGCACTTCGCCCCGCTTGATCTTTCGATTTTTCTCTAGAAATGGACGTACTTACCGCACCAGCGTAGCGTCTTGGGCATCACTGAAGTCCGCCATGGTGGCAATGGAGCTCTTAGCCCAAACTGCAAGACGATAGGTTGGACAGGTGGAGTAAATATATAGAGAAATGTATACAATGAATTGGGGTATATATACTACGAGCTGAATCTCGTAAAAACTCGGCTGGCTGTTCCAAAATTACCTATGTGGACCACATCTATGTAATTTATCGCAAATTTCATTGGCCAAAATGTAGGAACAAGTTGTCGGAGAGTTTTCAAAACGAGGTATGCTATCCTATCCGCACGTTTTTGGCTGGATATGAAACCGATACAAATTAGCGTGTTTTGCTAAACCCTGCACTATGCAAGGTTTTGGAAGCAGCAGGGTTAAGGCTACGTTGGGACCAAGCGAGGACGACTGGACGTTGGTCATCCAGAACCCTATCCTGGAAGACCAGTCAGAGACCATTGAACAGGTGCTCCTGCCGAGGTCGCTATCGGAGGATCTCGGAGGCTCAAGCGAGCACGAGGAGAAGGGAGGGCCAATAAGATGTGTGCCAGCGGAGGACAGTGGTCGATCTACTATCAAGCATTGTGGACAAACTGGCGAGGAGCATGAGGTCATTTCGATAGGCTCCAGCGACTCTGAGGACAGCGATGCTGACTTGCCAACGAAGCGTCGGCACCGCCTGCACTCCTATCGCAGCGCGGGAGCTGCGGAACCACTAGAGTGCGAAATAGCAAACGAGGATGCTGTCTTCACGACGCCGGCTGTCGACGAGCTGCCTGCTTACTAATTCCACCTCTATGCCACCCCATCACCGGGGCTCGAAACATCGCGGTGCCAGGTGTGGTTTACGACTCCACCAAGCGCTGGGACATGTGGGCTCTCTTCGACAGGGCTAAGTACGACAAGCCATACGAAGCATACTTTGTGCAGTGGTGCGACGACAGCCACCGCTTCTGCGCTACGTGAGGGTGGGCTACAACTTTGTTTGAGGACGGCTTCGCCAAGATAATGCTGCGCATCGACAAGTGTAGGATTAGTTTGCTAACCGGACCTACGCGGTGTTCAACAAAACGTTTCCGTCGACCTACACGGACTCCGCGGACGGTCGCTGCTTCTTCAAGGCTGTAAGGATCGCGTGTCATGTTCTCGGCGACAGCACTAGAACTGATCAAAGAGCTTGAGGAGAACCAAGATACCAAGGACAGCAAGGAGCAGAAGGACAGTGTGTCGAACGGCGACATCGAAAAGTTTCTGGCGTTCCTACGCCAACGTCGCGCCCCACTCGCGTGCAACGTGTTTGCTGAGAACAAGGCGCGTCGCTCGATCCCAAGTTTCTCGGGTCTTGCCGACCACGCGTTAGCGCCCGGTGTCTACGTGGTCGGTGCATCGTGCGCTCGCCGGATCAAGGACTGCTTCGACATGTGCGTGTACGACGACAAACAGCTGCGGCAGATGTTTGACCGCTGGCATGAAGGCGGAGAGGACGACGAGCTCTACGACGAGCCGCTCTCAGACTTGAAGTGGATTTGAGCGAGCAACTTCATTCGTCGCTTCGAGTGCGTCGGTAAGGTGCCTCGTAAGAGGAAAGCCAAGAACTAGCTAGTACTGTCGCTTTCGGAAATAAAGCCTTTGTCTCCTCCATCTATTGTTTAAACTATAACGTGTATTAATCCATCACGGTACGATCAAAGCAATCACGGTACTCTTATCCGTGTTTGAACTTTCCTACCGTAAGCAACATGGTAGTACCGTGACCGACTAAACTGTACAGTGAACGATGCTGTCCATTCGTTCTATCTGGGATTTAGTATGGGCTCGCTGCAAACCTGTCCATTGAGGGCTTTATTTTTTAAGTGGGACAGTCGGTTCTGGGTGTACTGCTGGTGCCTTGGCGACCCCAAAGTGAAGGAGTACGTCTGGTCCCGACAAGCCATTACGCCTGCAGACAGCAACCTGCAAGACGAGCGATTCCCAAGAAGCCGTCGGGGTAAGCGATTGCGTTCAAGGTACTGGCGAAACCGCTACGGCGACATGGAGAAAGGTGAGGAAGATGACCCGCGCGATGATGTTTAAATCCTCGATATGTGCATTCATGATACAGAGACATAAATCTGTGCGGCTCCAGACTCGATACTGCTGAAACGAGCTCGAAACGGGTACCTCAGACGACTTCAAGTGGCTCGCAAGGTGAGAGCCGATATGAGGTATCTAAATTGACGCAACATTCTGGCGCTGAAAGAGAAGCAACAATGCTAGAACCCTTGAAGAACGATAGTCCCCAGCACGATACGGTGCCAGTGCCATCCATTAAAATCACCACAGCAGATGCAGCATCAAGCAGCAAGCGTAGACGTCGTAGCTAATCACCTACATGAAACGTAGCGGCATGTAGCCCAACGTTTCACGCGTAAATCCAAATCACACATCACGAATACAGATATCATGAAACCTTGCTCTTATTCCAACGAAAGCGCTGGTCCTATACAGGCGCTCTACATTTACGCTTACGGCTTCTGTTTGCAATACGCTTCTTAACTTGCTTGTCTCCTGGGATAGCCCTTCCCGTTGCACGCACATTCGATACTTGTGCCACGAGAAACACGGGCAACACTTACCTTGCATGTCAACCCTCCAGCCACCATCAGGCTGGTCCAATGTATTCATCCGGTGCGTGTTGCGCTTTCCCAGCTTCTACTTCGCCTTCATTTCATCGGAGATAGGAGGGCGAGGAGGGGTTCCACGCTGATACACACAAGCTATGTGTGTCTCACTTAGACCGTCGAGCAGGAAATCGAGACCATGCTTGTGGGGCTGAATGACGCTTATCCGACCGTGGCTTTGCAAATACTTGTAGCGGTCCTGCAGTTCTCGGTTTGGCTTCGACTCTACGGCAAATGCGAACGTGCCTCTGGAGCGATGACGACACATAATTGTGAGCTNTTCGCAGCGAGTGGTCCCTCTTGGTGGCGTTGTTGAACTGCTCTACAGGATTGTTCGTCTTGACGAACCCGGCAGGCGTATGATAACAACCCCAGTTACCAAACTGGGCATCGATCCATTGTTTCTTGAAGTATACCGAAAAACTGTTGAGCACCAGGTACGAAGACCACGCGTTCAGAGCGAGAGCCGTTTGGATAGCAAACTCCGTCGAATTCTTGTGTTGTGCATCAGGTAAAGGTGCTTGAAGACGACCGACACCACTTCGATAGGAAAACTCNGATAGGAAAACTCGAGACCCGTTCCGCCACATTCTTGACAACATGGAAAAAGCACATCAAGTATATCACCATGCCATTTTCACCACGTTTGTGTGCTGCAACATGCATCACCACGCTGTACTAAGCTGTATCCGCGTCGCCCACGCAATAGCGAACGCTGGGGTGGCCACCCGTGATAACCTTGTACATGTCGAATAGGCTGTGCAGTGGAGAGCCAATTAGCTCCCCAGTTTGCTGAGATGAGACAAGCATCGCCACAGGGTGGAAGGACCGTGAATGATCGGACACGCCCACTACGAGAACAGGGTATCCCGATTAGTCGAGCTTCTAGGTAGTGTCGATGTGAACAACGTGACCCACAGTGTAGCGTAGCATCTTCACCATGTAAAGAGTCGGCATCCCAATGATTGTTGGATCTTCGCCGACGCCTTCTCCGATTGAAGGCGCCCCGTCTTCTTTGGTACCGTATCCAAAAGTGAACGCCTCACCATCCAACATGTCCGACGTGAACTTCGTCTTCTTCACGAGCTTACCATGTCCTCCACGAAGTCGGTCTCGTTGCGTGTCGTGCGCTTGGAGTGGCCGACAAATGTCTGAAGTTGGTGCAGTACAGGCACCTCTCCTACGGCGTGGCCGAAATGGTCGAGGGCGTTGTTGTAGATTCGGTTTGCATTGCAATCAACGGCTCTGCATATGTCTTCATCTCCCTACTCAGCTTTGGCTTCCGGGGCGAGGCGATTCCGGTGAGGTGCCGCCCATACTGGTAGATGTCGCTCAGCTCGGTCGACTCACATGGCAGGATCTTTTGTCTCCATCCACACTTGTCCCCGATGAAGGCCTTGCACGTCGTGGAGGTACATTCGAGCACTCAGTATCTCATCTTTTGGTCATCAAAGTTGATATTGCACAGCTGACAGCGCACACTGTGACTTGTTAGAGTCCGGAATGTGCGGCAGCGATCCAGCCAACGGTTGACTTCTTGCGTATCTTGCTGGCTTGCTAGGCTAATCCAGTCGTACGGAGGGGCCATTCCAGTTGAGTGAGCAGCGGGGGCGTCGGGTATGATAGAAGAGGGTTGTCAGCGTTTGCGTCGGGCTGTGGCAGCGAGTGTCCACCACTCGTTCAACGCCTAGGTAAAACGTGAGCATGTTCCTAAAACTGAGCTTAAAATCTAGGCGATCGCACGGTGATAATTTTTAGAAGCCATGTCTGCTGCACGCGCCTGCGTGGATTCCGAAGCCATTTTCCGCTCTCTCCGGTGGCGTCGGCGGCACATGCGAGCCGCCAGACTGGGGACTTTCCAGCTGGGAGTACGGCCTCGGTCAGACGCGCAAGGATTATTGGCTGAGAGCGGTAGATACTAAAATGCTTCCTTTTAATAATCCCTGCCATGATTCGGAAGCGTCGATGTGATTGTATGCGCGATGTCCGTGACATTTTTACTTTGTCCATGGGGATGCCTGTTTGTCCGAAGAGTTGGCAACTTATCTGATTGACAGTGTGCCTGTGCGATGTGCCTCAACTATTGTCTGTTTCAACGGTGCTCTGCTAGGAACATAGTCTTCCCGACAAAGCGCTTGCTCTTTGGGTGGCGTTGTTTCAGAGCTTCAATTGGCAGTCCGTACACGGTTCTGCGGTCCTTGTCTTCGTTGAACCACTTTTCATCCACATGCACCACGTTGTACATGGATGAAAAGCGCTACCCTCCGGCTCCATAACCGATGTGCTTCAGAGCAAAGCGCAGTCGCTCCATCCTGTTGGCGTCCGTGAGCAGCGGGCGGATACGGGTGGAGTGCCGCCGTAACATACCCGCTGGAAGGGCAGTTTGCACAGCTGAACGCCGGACGCCGAGGTCATCTGCGAGAGAGCGTTAGCGTTGGTTGTCACGCCGACGGGCAGAAATTGACGGCACACGCGCCAAAATCTTGGCGGAGATTCTGTTGCGCCCGGCCGCAATCCCCTCTGTATCTCTAGACGCGCAAAGCGCTCCCACACCCTCATGATAGTGCGTGAATACTTCAAAGCGACCAGCAACAGTGTCTGCATCCGTATCACCAAGCTCCCCGCTTGTGTTCATCTCTAACAGCAGTAGTAATGATATCTTCGCGCTCGCGATCGGTCAGGTTAGGCTTGAACAGCGTGGGGGGGCATTACGCTGTGCTGAGTTGGTAGAATGAGGACGATATGGAAATGACATGTGCACCACCACTTCGGATTTTGGAGCAAGCTGATTTTCCCTAAATGTAGACAAGCGTTCAACGGAACTTCGTCATTTGTTGCCGGTTTCCAACGATTAAAAAACACAGCGAATAGCACTGCGCACTACTACCGCTCCGTCAATCAGATTGCGGCAACCGATCCATCAGGAAAAAAAGTAGCAGCATGTTTTGCTTTGAAATTTATAGAATCTTGAATCTCAACAAATCGATTTTATCGCCTTCAGGTTGTATCTCCCCCGAAACTAACTCGTTTTCCAAGCTTCCACGTTCTATAGAATAGTACGGTTGCACTTGTGCTATCAAGGTCCCATACATCCTAACCCTATCCATGTTATAAACATAGCAAGAAAAAACGTTTTCCTCGGACAGTCATTTCCATCCGGAGGACGTAGCTGGTAAGTCATTCGGGCAAAATACTCGCTCTCTCATTTAAAAAAATAATGGATCAATTCCAAAAATAGTACAAATTTGTGCGGCACAATTTGTTTTGACGATATTTTTGCGTCTTCGTTACAGAAAGTATGCAGCGTAGTTTTTGTGTCCCATGACACATTATTTTTTGTGTGATTTTTAGAAGAGTCCCAATTAATTTGAAACCCCCTATTAGGGGGGGTTTCAAAGTACCGATTAATGAGGATTGAATTTGAGCAAAAATCAGGCTAATCTTTCAACGATAATCGCCATGTCTTCAGCATAGAAGCGCCCTAATAATTAGCTTTGAGCTAAGCGCGAACCACAGCGAGCCGGTTCAGGACCAAGCCGAGCGGGGGCGCCTCCTCCGACAGCAAGTTCGTCGCAGGCTGTGGCAGCGCGCCGCTGCAAGCAGGACTAGGACCAGGGCCACCTCCTCTAATTTTCAAAATTTCCTTGCCTTATAAGAGTTTGAAACCCTGATAGGGGGTTTCCGTAAATCATTAAAACTATTTTACAAGTACATGCCTCTTCTTTAAAATATTCTAATGATTTGCTACATTGAACACCCTTTATTAATATACAGATGATCCTCTCGGTAGTGATATCCCAGTTAGTGATACCCTCTCAATATGGTGGATGCATTGGCCTCCCAATGAGTCAGGCTTCTGCCAAAGGGGCAGTTTGGCAAAAGTACCCCTTTAGCTGAAATGGGCGAGTTTGGCAACCTACAAAGAGGTAGTCGTATTAGCAAAGTACTTGAATGGAGATAGGGCTAGAAATGGGCAGTCAAGGTGTATGAAATATGTATTGAAGGTTTAGAATGAAAGCGCTATCTCCACGCGGAATGACTTACTTCGAGCCCACTGCATCTGCCAGTGCCATTAAAGCAAAGTACTGTTGAGCTCGAAGCTCACCTTCCATCGCGTAGCTGCTGAGTCGTCCGTGGTGGGGTCCCTTCGTGCGCTTCAAGGTACTGAAGTCACCTTCGACTGTGTGAGTCCCTGGAGCAATGCTGGCGAGCCCAAGAGCAAACTTAGTCAGAACGTCAAACGAACCATGGAGATCCGCTTTCTGCCAGGCCCCCTCCAGTGTCAGGTTTCATTGATCGTCAATGCATCTGTGGAAGTCGCTCTTTTTGTCGTAATCGTGGATTAGTCGCCCCATATAACCCCCCTTGCAGTACTTCCGTACTGGGCTTGCAGCTTGACAGCGTGCGACTCCAAGAGGATTCAGAATACTCCGCTCTGGCAGGCAATAAAGTCCGCAGGTCGTGTAGGAGGTTCATCACGAACGTCTTTGCTCACATCAAGCTTGATCTTGGACACGCCCGTAATCAGCACCGTAATAGCTCCTGCTATGGCTGTCACCACGTCTTGACGAGTCGTTGCGAGGGAGCTTTGCGGTGGTGATTCATCGTACTCGTGCTGGTTGACGCCTTCATCCTCATACTCACCAGCAACCTCTGGTAAGGTCGGGTCCGCGACAGTCTCTGCGTTCTCTAAACTTTCATGCAAGCTGTCGCCACTGGCAGTCTGTCCTGGCGCCATGGTGCTAAAGAGATTCACTGAGTAGCTCCATTTCAGGTGGTGGACAACCTTTTCGTCGTCGACCTTCATAGAACCATCGTCCGAGTTGCTCTCGTATTTCACCTGCAATGCGCACACTAACTCGTCAAGAGCTGCATACTACTCCGTCATCGTCACAAACTGCATTCTCCGAAAACACACGCGCAGCATCTTAGAAATGTTGGAGACGACAAAAAGGCACAGCCACCACGCACAGCTCGACCTCGCGTACTTCTTCTCGTTCTGGACATCCACGAGAGAGTTGTAATGCATAGCCAGAAAGTGGCACGTGTCGGAGATAGATTTCCATCTCGTCTGGCGGACACAACTCGTCTTAGTAACCGCCGCAACTAAAACCTCGTTTACGCTTCGTTGTCCTTCAGGGGGCTTGTATCCAGGGGTCTGAAAAAAACATTTCCGTACTACTAAAATCAGTATTTTCCCGTATAAAAACGGATTATTGAAGCTTTCGCTCAAAATACAATATTAAATAACACCAAAAATTGCAATAAAATATACAGAAGTAAGTCTATAGCAAAAGCAAGTCGCGAGCGAACTGCTGGTCGCCAGCAGCCCAGCTATTCCGCACTAATCATGTTGTACTGCAGATATTATACTTCATACTTCATACTAGAAATAAATGGCTAGCAGCTATCGAGTGGGAAAGCAGGATGCTGTCTTTCGTCTTCACATTCTGGCACTTGCAGAAACACCAACTCTATTCATCACAATGGCAGCGGACAAGGACATCTCCGACTACTTTTACGAGATTTTTTTTTCTATTTTTTTTTAGGATGCTAGTAACTCAGATCAGCTTTAATACAGAATCGTATCGCAGTAATTGCGCCAATTTTTATTATTGTTTGTTGCTGAGCTGCAGTCATTATTACTGGGGTGTTTGGCAAGCAATCCAGTATAGTACTGAATTGGAGAAGGCCTGCTTGTATCGACCTTTTCCCGGACCTCTTCCTCGACGTTTTGCTGATGTCGGGGACCTCATCTGGAAGCTTGACTGCAAGCTGGAGAGCTGTTTATCGCAAAAGCCGAAGTGATTGAGAACGATACTCGAACTCATATCCAACGAGAATTTCCGCATAGACCAAGCGAGCTTCGTACGGCAGTATCTGCACCCGGTACTCGTGGAGTTGAGATTGAATGCAGCTGTCTATGTGTAAACAGACAACAAAACTAGCCTCTCAATGTTGTTGAGACCACAAATACTGGCTGCTGATAGCAACATCCGCTCTGATGCTAGCGTCTGAGCTCGACCATGTTGCTTCGAAAGGGGCACTCAGCGGGATCTCCAAATGGGCATTTTAGTCTTTTTATGCAAAAATACCCCTTTGGCAGAAGCCTGCCAATGACGCTATATACAAAGCCATGGCAATCCGACCTCTATCCTCCAGTTACTGATTAGTGATACGAAAAACACTATTATCACTATTGAAAGTTGGTTAACTATAGGATGTGACCATTCTGTCCACGACGCCCGAAAAATGTCAGCAGCGGGTCCTTTGCGTGCAAGCGGCCCAAACTCGTCCATAATCCAGTCTCCCACCTCTGGCAACTCGTAATCGCACGCGATCTAGTCAAGCAGACCCGTGTGTTTCCAGCACCTTTGAAAGATCGAAGCTGGCAACAGTCTACACTCCACGCCAATGCTTGACGTCGCTGACATTGAACACAATTTTGCTGCCGCCATGTCCAGTGCAGAGTCCGCGTCGATTTTGTCCAGCGCATGCNGCATCTAAACACGACGATAGCGTTTCTTAAACGCCGCAATAATGCCGGCATCTAGGGGTTGCAATTGGCTGGAAGTGTTCGGCGGTAGGAATACGACCTCAACGTTCTTCAATGCAACAGCGTCGAAACCGCCATGTACGGTTGCATCAAGATGCAGCAATCACTTCCGGTGCTGCTGCCTAAACCGTGCGTCCTGCTTGGTAGCCACTTGGTGAAGATCGCTCGAGTCATCCATGCTTTCGCAGTGTTCGTATAGTTGTACCACGGAATAGGTACACCTTCCAGTAGTGAATCCTCTCGATTGTGATATATTGTGCTCTCCCGACACTATCACTACCGAGAGGATCATCTGTAATGCCCTACGTTTTCCTTCAGATTTGCTTTATTCAACAGTCGTCGCAACAAGATACATGTATTAATACATGTAGTCATTTGTTCCTATAATATAAGTGAACCAGTTGGCGGTGACCCGGGTCACCGCCCATTCCCAGAACCAATTTTGAATTAAGTATTTTTTATCTCGGTGGTTTCATTAATACACTGACAAACACCGCAGGTCACAACCCTAACAACGCGTCCATTACGAACGAGTAAGCTCTTTCAGCTCTTCTAGGCAACCACCTACAGCAAGCAGCATGTTAGACTTCTTTGAGCCCAGAGCACATAAGATTATAAATCTATTATACAGAATATGCATTTCAATAGTATAGTTGAGCACCGGGTTGTTGGTGTAACCCCGGGTCACCGCCCACTGGTTCATACATATTATGTACGAGTCGTACAGTCTACAGTACGACCACTCTACGGCAGTGCGAATGCGCTTGGGTTTCTAATGGCATTGCCCAAATAGAACTCCGAATTTCTGAAAAATAAAAATACAGTAAGTTTCATTTCCATCAAAAGTTGTTTGTGTATACACCAAGAGAGCTAGTGAGCTGAAGCGTAGTCTCCTAGCAAGCAATTTGGGCGGAGACAGCCCTTTGACGGCGGGTGCGGGTGGGTCACGGCCAAGTTGAACCTGGCGTCGTTTGGTTGATTGCATACACTGCGCCACCTAACTCAAGTTCATGGCGCATGCCAAGTTGGCATTGCCAACATATATTTCACTGTCGACCGAGTGACATTCAGCTCCGCGTTCTGCCGGTCTGTAGGACGGGGTTACTGGTGGGCTGAGCTGTTGCTATTGGCAATTGGCCGCGATGACGCGGGCTTCTGCTGGACTACGGTAGCAAGTACATTGCGGTGTCTCTCTTTAGTGACGTCCAGCGAAGCTGGCGGAGCCACGTGACGCCATCACATCTTGTGCTAGCGCACGCCTCGCGTTATGCTAATATCCCTTGCTTGCCAGGGGTTGTGCGCCGGCGGAACTTATCGCGAAAGAGGAACTCCAGCAAGGTTTCACTTACCGTTCCCCATGCAGGCCTTGACCTTATCGAGACCAGGAGCGAGGAAGAATCGCCTGGTGTAACCGACTGGCTTTCGTTACACATGAAAACCTCTATTAGAGAGCGTCCCATCCCACAACCTCAAAAAAAAAAAAACATGGCATACAAAGTGCAAGTGACTTTCACTTTCTCTCCTCGCTTGCCCCACTCTTCCTTCCTCATGGAGAGCCCCACGCGCACCGACGACGCCGCGCCGGCCATGGAGCTGGCGTGCAACCTGCCGGCGCTGGTGGCGCAGCTCAAGGCCCTGCGCGAGGACATGGAGCGCAAGTCCAAGCTCTACGACGCGCTGCTGCTGAACGCGGCCGAGGGGCTCGAGCCCAACCCGAACGCCGCGCCCGCCTCGTCCTCGTCCTCGTCGCTGGACATGAGCCAGAGCGGCATGCGCGGCAGCATCTTCACGCCCTTCGCCAACTCGCAGCTCGACCCGCGGGCCAGCCAGATGTCGCTCGAGGACCTGTCGGCGCTGGACGCGGCGCTGGACGACACGCGCTACGCCAACACGCTCGTGAGTCGCCAGTCGTCCCTGATGATGCGGCAGCAGCAGCAGCAGCAGGGCTACCGGTACTCGCAGAGGGGGCGGCCGCAGCCCCGTCCGACGCACTCGATGCCCAACCTGGCCGTGGGACGCGTCGGACTGGACAAGTACTCGGTCATGTGGGTGAGCGGCGAGTGCGGCATCTCGCTGCGCAACTTTTCCAGGAAGGACAACAAGGTGGGCGCGCAGATCGCGGTGCTGCAACACGCGGACGGAGTGACGACGGGCATCAGCAACTGCAGACTCGGAGACCAGTTGGTGAGCGTCAATGACGAGCAAGTGGAGCAGCTGCGGTTCCGGGAGATCGTGCAGAAGCTCAAGACCACGCGGCGTCCGATCTCGCTGGGGTTCTCGACGAACCCGAACGTCCAGACGTCGCCCCGAGCTGCGTCCTCGCCGACTGCCAGCTTTAGCAGCAGCACCGGGGGATCCAGGTCGAGCCACTTGTTCGCGCGTGGAGGGTCGAAGCAAAAAAAGAGGGAGGCGGCAGCAACTTCAGCTGCGGAGAGAGACTCAGTGAGTGGAGGTAGCCACCCCACGACGCACGGACTCTTCGACGACGACGAGAGCAGTGACATTGTCCATGAGACGATCGACCACCCCGGATATGGAGACTTGACCAGCGCCCCGCTGCCGATTTCGAGGTCCATCAGCGCTGATGGTGTAGGCATTCGATCAAGCATCGGCGATGCCGCAGCTACGGCGGACCGAATCACGACAATGTCGCTGCAGTCGTCGACGTCGACACTTTCCGAAGACATTGAAATGTGGTGCAGAGAGCAGGAGGAGATGCACAGCGACATCATCGTGCTGCTCACGGAGACCGTCATGCGCTGCGAGAAGCTCCAGCAGGAGAACATGGACCAGCTCCAGAACCTCATGCAGCTATCTGCAAGTAGCCCGCACCCCAGTGACCGAAGCAGCGCGGCCTCTTCTTATGCCGGTACTGAGAAGACCGGCAATTCGGACAACCGGTCGGAAATGCTAGACGCGGACGCAGTCGTGCCCGCAGCATTGACCAGCCCGACGACGTCGGCACCCAGGGAGTAGAGCGCGCAAGTCGCCCGAAACCCTGGGCTAGAAGACTAATTTGGTGTAATTCTGGAGGCGGACATGACTCGAGCGTGCAAGTCAAGAAGTATGCTCCTCTCCAGTCTATGTATCTATCTATCTTGCGAGCAGAGGAGCGTGTCGTGACAGAGGAGCGTGTCGTGACTCGTGGCGATGCAGAGTTCAAGAAAACCACTTGCTGAATGCTCACAGAACTGGCCGACGCCGCGCAGGGATTGCAGTGAAAAGTGTGATCGCCTCAATACTCGTAGCTATGGTACATATAACATCGAGGAAGGATAAATATCAGCTACAGTACCTTGTGAGTTTTTTAAACTTGAATGTGCTTGACATTAGTGACCACGACACCAACTGACATGATCGACGCTGGCACAAGCTGGCACCGTTGACGTCGGCGGTCGACTGTCAAGACGCCCGGTTACACATGTAGCAGGCTCCGTTTCACAAGTAAAAACCGGAAATGGGCTGCAACCCTTTGACCCGCCAAGTCGAGAACTGCCACCGTTCTCTTGAGCTGCGGGCAGACTACAGCGAGCATTCCTGGCGACCCACACAACGCGCAGGACGGATGTTTTTCAGCGGCGAGCCCCACTTCAGGAACGACACAAACGGTCTTGAGGTTTGTCTGGTTTTGCTGCACCGAACGTTGTGACCCCCCCCCGGAGGATTATGTTCCTTGTTGCTAGCTCGAAGTAACGGGGCAAAACTTGCGCGGCGCTGTGCCAGCCAGGAAATTTACCAGCTCGGGATGCTCTGGGCCTATCGTTTATCCGATCTCGCTTTTATCTTGGCCAGGGCAAGCAGCGCAAACATTGGTCGATCGCAAGATTTGGTGCCTCCGCGAGACCTTACGGTGCGCGTAAAGACGACCACATGCCAACCCAGCGAGATCGGGAAATTCGAGCGGAGCACCTTCACTTTCCTCATTCTCGTTCCCTCACTGCGTCGTGGAGCATCGATCGAGCTTCGTTTGGTGATCGCCTGCCACCTCGGACTCCTTTCGAGCTACAGCACAGCGTGACCGACCACCCGAACGACTATTGCGACGGGAACACAGGACCTCGACATCAACCAGCGCTAGCCTCGACAGCTTCCTCCCGTCAGGAACTGCACTTTTTCCCAGGACACCAATGATACGCGCACACAGGTCTCTCGAAGCGATGGCGACCTCCTGCTCGGGCGTCACGACATGTCTGTCCGAGGGCTCGACCGAATGCGACCTCACGTCGGAAACGTGCCCGCCGTGCGTGTACGCGCTCACGGGCGGCGATTACTCCTGCTACAGCCGCGACACGTCTGGAGCTTGCCCCTTTTCGGGGACTTACGCGGAATGTGATCAGTTGACTACAGCGTCGACAAGTAGCAAGAGTACTTCTAGCAAGAACAGCGGTAGCAGCAGTGACACGACTCCGACGCCCACGACGAAAACTCCGGCTAAAACGACAGCGACGCCCGCTACGGAGGCACCTACGGATGCCCCGACTTCAGTCCCCGCGACGCCGACGTCCGGCACCTCGGACTCGACCAGTAGCCAGAACACCATTCCGGACTCGACCAGCAGCCAGAACACCATTCCGGACTCGACCAGCAGCCAGAACACCTCGGACGGTACGGCATCAACGACCGCCGCGACTGCGGCCCCATCGTCTGCTTCAACGGCCTCGAGCGGCTCGGACGCAACCCAGTCTTCGAAGAGCGGCGCCGAGAAGGCTTTGACCAGCAACACGGCGGCCACCAGCGGATCGCCAGCGATTGTCAACTTGGCCCTCATCGGTGGCGCCGTGGTGCTTGTAGTGATAGTGCTCGCGTTCGTTGCCCGTCGGGTCGTGAAGAAGAAGAAAATGGCCGCCACCCAAGAGCACACGGTCTCGTCGGGGCACAACAGCGCTTGGTCCGACAGAACGCTCGGCACGGGCACCTCTGGAGGCAACTTGTATTCGACGTACAGCTACAAGGACGAGGGCGGCAAGGGGGATGGCATCTCGATGCTCTCGGACTCGCAGGCCAGCAGCACGTACGGCCCCGCCGCGTACCATGGCCACCCGGGCTCGGAGCAGAGGCCGACCGCCGACTTCTCGGCCTACGGCGGGGACTCGCAGTACGCTGAAAACTCGCAGTTCTACAGCTTGAGCACGGGCCCCGAGCTCTTGGCTGCCGGCGCGGTTGCCGGTGCTGGACACAACTACTCGGACGACGGCGCGCCTCCGTCCACCCAGGCAGGCAACCATTTCGTGGATGTGACTGCCACCTCAACCTCAATGAGGAAATCAGAGCTGGACTCGCTTCGTTCAGGGCAGCAGCCTCTGACCGTGAGCCAGCTCATGCCTACAGCCATCGAGGAGGACGAAGAGGAGGCGTACGCTACTCGACGACAACCTGGCACCCAGCAGTACGGCGTCGCGCACCCGACGACCTACAATTTCCAGATAGCAAACGCTGCTGTACCTCCGAGCAGCAGGAAACCTCAGATCTTCGGTGCGTCCACGGCCAGCAGCATGAGGAGCGACTATGACATCGTCGACCCGATCACCATGCGCGACGTTGAGGCTCGCAACACCGAGATGCTGGCCGAGGACGGTCGCTACCCCAAGTTCTCGTTCGAGTCGGAGGCGTCCTCCGCCGACTTGTACGACGGCGACTCGTCCGAGGAGGAGAGCAGCGACGACGAACGGGTGGGACACGGGGAGGAGCACACGATTTGAGGGGGCAAGTGAGCCCGGAAAATGTCAAATCCAATGCTTGTCGTTCAAGTTTCGCAAGGCTCAGTCCTTCTGCGTCCTCCCGATTGTCGGACTCGGTTGCAGAGTCTCCGTTTGCATCGCCGCAATGTTGATATAGTTGCGGCAAATATGAGCAAACCGTCGAGCGAGATGACGGGGTGGGGCGAACGCCGCTGTCGTCGTGCGGTAAGGAAAGTTTTGAGTACTACATGTAGTAAGGCCGTGCCGAATAAATTCGTGTTAGTATTTCTACATGTAGTATCATTTTCACGAACAGTACAGTATCCCGGAGGTCGAGACGCGAGCTCTTGCTTGCTTGCTTGTAGAGGTTCAATCGGGAAGAGTTTCGGGGTGGAATCAGTGGGTAAGAGGACTATCCAACTCGCTTTCCGTCGATTGCGTGAAAGGATTGGGGAGAAGCTGGAAAATTCACAACGACGTTGGTCACGTTGGAGCACTACATGTATTATTCCTGGCACTGTAGCGTGCTTTTACCATCTTGCCGTTTTATCATCGACCCAAAGCTGCACGGAAATCGTCACCCCCATCGTGGTGGAGCTTTCGATTCATAAGGTGTCGTTGATTCAAATAATTAGTCGAGCTACAGTATCTCTCTCTCTCTCTACATGTCTTTCGGTTCTCGAAACTTTTCTTCACCAAGTCGACGTCGTCGCCGACGAGTTGATGTTGTTGGGGTTGCCAGCCACTAGAGACGAAATGGGTGGCAGCACTGCTCGTGACTCTCGTCGAAGCGGAGGCAGTTGAATGGCTGAAGACGAAACGCTGGTACAAGCTGGAACTGCACCGGGAACGTAGTACCTTGTCGCTGGATAGGCCTCTGGACGAGAGTGCTCGAGCTTACGTGGGGGGTAGAGCTGGTGGTACTTCTGCGTGTAGCTCGGTTCGACGTGGTGCATCGTTAGGAGCCACATTGGCGACGTCTGTATAGGAACCGCTACTGAAGATGCACCATAGTACGGTGACTCTGCCAGCAACGGACCCGTGGGCGACGACGCGCGGGTTACCAAAGCAGGTGCCACTTCGCGGCTACTGTCACCAGGCTGCATGGACGGGGCCTTGACTTGCCTTCTAGCACTTTCATCGCGCCGTTCTTCTTCGTTTGCAAGGAGCGGGTTGTTGGTTGTCGGGTCTTCCAGCAGCGCGGCGAGTTTGTTCTTCTGCTTGAGCAACTGCTCGGCGTACGACTCGCGTCGAGCCCCGTCAAAGTATCCGATGGCGTGCTCCATGGAGGCGATGCTCTTGCGCAGGCCGGTGATCTGGCGGTGCGGCCAACGGGCGATACCGTGCCGCCGACAGATTTTCTTCAGCAGCGTCACGCAGATCCTGAAGCTTGCCGCCACCTTGGCCAACGGCTCTTCAAAGTGCGGACGCAGCATGTCCAGCGTGATGCTGCTGGAAGCCGTCATGTTGGGACGCGACGACCCGGACGGCGTCATGCGAGGTGCCGACGATGTCGACATTGGCGAACCGGGCGATGAGACGGGCTCCGAGAGTTTGCGACGCTTGGCCGGTGAGCCGCTGGAGCTCGAGAGCTGGCGCTTGTGCACCAGCGGCGGCAGCGAAATGGCTACGGACGTTGCAGTGGCTGCTTCGGCCGTTGGGGCGACGGCGGTGCCGCCTGGGAGCGCGAAGGCCTCCATGGCTGTGGCTGATTGATCACTTGTTGTCGAGTGGGTCAAACGAGAGGTGTGTGCGTTACGACGCGCCGACTGCAGTTCTTGTCGTCGGACTTTGTCAGATGGCTGCGCGCGCCGTTCGCGGGTAGATGACTGGCGGCGCTGGATTTGGAGGCGGCGGCTTGTTGAGTCCGGTCCGAGCTGCCTGCGTCTGTCCAGCAGCGAGCAGCGAGGACAAGGGGATCGAGCGATTGCGTAAAGCTGCGCCGTCCGGATGTACCTATCTTCGAGAACCACTTCAAAGAGCGCTCGAGCAGGATCGGATCGGGCAGCGGTTTGCCCTTTGCTTCCTCGCGCTTCGATGCTTACGAGGAAATGTCTCCGCGGCGTGACAAGCCGGCTCCCGACACACTTGCGGCCAAGATGACGGAGCGAGAAGTGAGTTCGACTTTGCGGAGCTGCTCGCCGCCGGGTCTTTTCCCTATGGTACCGAGCTGAAGTTGCAGACCGCAGCGGAGACCGGACTTGCGTGCCACAAGGAGGACCACGCCCACGACGCGGTCTGTCCGACACTGTCACTGACTGGTCCATCGGATGAGTGCGCGTGCAAAGTGGCTCGTTCGACACGCCGCCAGCCTTGCAGCATTGAGCAGTGCTCAACAGCGAGACACGCACGGCACGAGCAGCTCGCTTCATTGCTGGACGCCAGCAATGCGCCGGTTGTCCCTTGGCGGCGTGGTGACGAGGATATTCCACCCATCGGCGGCCGCCATGTCGCGCTTGGCGCCTGCCGCCCCGTGCTCTGTCCAGGAGCTGCAACCCAACCCGGTTTCTGCCCGGTTCGGCGACGCTGGGTGGATCCGCACGAGTTGCGGCGCAAGTCTCCACTGCGGCTGCAATGCCACCGCTCACCGTGGCCGCAGAGGGGGAAACGTGCATCAACTTCACAAAGCTCGAGCCACTGTGTCAGGGCAATCGAGTCGAGCGCCCTGACACGACCAAGCTCTATGTTCTCTCTCGCTGCCACCAGCAATGGCAACAGCACCGGAACGGGCCTCAGCAGGGCGCCTCCAAGAAGAACCGACAGGCGATCGGCCCTGCCGCGGAGCCTTCCAGCTGGGAGGCGAAGACGAGATCGGTCAGACCGATCAACTTGATCCTCAAGCCAGCGATATCCCGAGGAGCCTGCTTGACTGCGCCAAAGACAGCGTGAAGAGTTGCATGCGGCGACAACATCCCGGCAATTACCGGGCCTCAAGCCAGCTGACGCTGTTACCGAGCTGCTCCGAGACTTCTTTAGGCAGCAAGACCCCCAGTGCGGACGCAGTGCGGCTGTGTGTGAGGCCCTTCTGTACTGGGGTTCCGGAGCATTTCGATGCGTCATTCACAGCGCCTGCTCATCAGGACGATGTGCAAACTGTATGCCGCAGCAAGGCAGTCGCAGACCAGACAGGAATCCTCGGCGAGGGTAGTCGGATGGGGGCGATGCAGCCCCAGCGCTCGCCCGTATCACCAACAAGCAGCTACCTGTAGGAATCTGCGCTGTAGCCTGCGATCGGGAGGCGCGCAACTAGTACATTCAAGCGTCAGGTCATGGACCAAAATGCCGTCTGCTGCATCCATTTGGCATTTCTCCCGCGTTATGTTGGGGCTTTTGAACGCAAGCAAGCTCGTCCTGAGCATCGCTCATGTACCGATTCAACGTTTACCATAATAGCGCGGGGATCACCGACACCGCTGAGGACTCCTTCGCCCAACATCTGGTGTCGATAGTCACCTTCTATCTTTAACCCGCATGAATAATGTAGAATGCTGCTTCCGGAAATCCTGCATCTGAGAGCATCGGTGTGGAACGGATAAACCGTCTGCAACCCCCGCCCCTATGATCTGTGATTTTAGGATAGCTATGTTTTTGGTACCAATATGTCATTATTATTTTTTTCAAGAACGAGTCACAACTCGTTGTGCACTACGCAGGATTCCGATCGAATGCCGGCTGAGCCACATCTTGTCTGCAACACAGGGCGTGTCCGATGGGGATAACTCACAGTGTACAGTAACAATGTGTAGGTGAACTACCAGTTAATGTCAATCACGTCAGTTAGATCCTTGAGGAAATGAGTCAGGTTACCGTCCTCCTCGTCAGCCCAGAATCGCGTCATCTTCTCTAAATGACTGAGTTGGGCTTGCTTACCTCACTAATCTACGCTCTTCGTCTTCGTATTACGCGGACCCGAACCTGTACATACTCCCGCTCTATCCCTTCATCATGATAAATATTTGCCCAGCGATCGTCAGACTGTATCATCGCTTGACGGGGGGAAGTATCGCCACTGCTGTGGTCGCTGCTGGTCCACTTCACATTGCGGTGGGTTCTGCGTCGAGGCAGCGCGGCTCGGACTGGAGTAGCTCTGGTGCTGTAGAATGGACGCGATCGACGGTAGCGTGCGAATCGTCGGGAACGCTGGCGCTTGCAGCGGAGGCCCCCGCAGGCGTGAGTGCGCATCACTCCATGCGTTAGCACGCGCCGTAGCGGCCGGAAGGCGCCTAGGTGTGGTCTGCATTTCGTGCGTGGGGTGCTCGACTTCAACGTCGTTGTAATGAGGAGGAGCAATGCTTGGTCTAGCCGTCCATGTGGGAACCGCTTGTGCTTCCTTTTCCTCGCTGTCGTTGCCTGTTTCGGCGGTATGTGCATCCGGTTTGCCTTGTTGCTGGTGATCGGTAGCAGGAGCGGCAGCCTCTGCACTAAGCGTTCGTAAAAACTCCTCCGTTGGCTCGTTCCCCGTGCGTAGGTACGCGTGCAGCTCATGCTCGAGCTTTTCCAGTTGGTCGGCGTACGCGCGCTTCTGCTCGCCGTCGAAGTAGTTCACCTGCTTTGCCATGGATGCTATGCTCTTGCGTAGCCCACAGATCTTCCGGTACGGCCAATTGCTGATGCCGTTCCGCCGGCAGATCTTCTTGAGCAGTGTCGTGCACACGCCAAAGCTGTCCGCTGCCTGCTGCAATGGCCGCTCAAAATGCGGCTGCAGCATACCGAAGTTGATGTTCCGCGTAGCGTTCGAGATCGGACGGACGGGTGGCGTCGCCGTCGACCCGGACGGTCCAGGTGAAGCCCGTGCTCGTTGAGTTCCTGCCGTTCTGGATGTGCCCGCCCTGAAGGTGTGATCCCGTGCCCCCGTCATCGACGGAGACCATCTCGTCGTCGTAGTAGTCCGGCGAGAAGACACCCGCAGGGTCGGGGCGTGCGTCACAACGACTGCCGGTGTGTGGTGCTCGATTCCGGGTGCGTCCTGCTCTCGGGGCGTCTCCGCTTCGCAACTGCTACTGGAATGCGCCGCTAGCGAAACGTCCGCCCGCTCTGGAAGATCTGGGCGGCGAATCTCGTCCCCCGTTACTGTGGGGCCTCGAGCGGTGGTGGACTGCATCGTCGTGGTCTCCTCCTCGCGATGGATCATCTCACCCGAGGCCCGACGCTTGCCCGTGTGTCGTCCTGCACTAAAGCGAGGACTTGGTCCGGTAGAACTTGCTTGAGCGGAAGACTGCGTAGTGGTATCCAGGGTAGCAAGCCTGTGCTCCAGCGAAAGAGGTGCATGGTGCTGCTCGGATGGAGTTAATTCAGCGCTGTCTGATCTACCAGGAGCAGAAGATCCACGGTCAGTTGCGGGGTGGGCTCCGATGTTCTCTCTCAGAGGGGATTCCAGGACCGCGTCACTGGATCTCCGACGTCGTCGTCGACGGGTTTCTTCTTTCGGGCCGTCCGTCGACTCCATACTGCTATTGAGCGTGTAACCGGGAAGTGCGATCTCGCTGAAGTTGAACAGGTTGATCACCGGCGTCGGCGCTGGCATCCACAGGCTCTACTTCAGACCCAGAGCTCTACTGGGACTTGTGTTCTGCACGGAGAGACTTGCAATGTGGAGCTACGCGCGGTAGAAACGCTCCGACGTGTCGGTCAATCGACGTGGAATGGCGGAGCTCACGTCCGATTTGGCTTCCGGCGATGTTGGAAAATGGAGCGGATCCGGCGGCAAACGGGAGGCAGCGAGCTTGTGTCTATCTGGGATAGATGTCGGAATGAGCGATCTCCAAGAGAAGACGGCACCGTACTCCTTCTCTCGCTAGTGGGATCGGCTGCGGATGTACTGTGTCCGCTTGTAGCCTCGCTCTCGGTGCGTGCTCGTGAGCGTCTTCCCGATCAAGTCCCACACCGTTGGGCCCTTGCCGACCTGTGCGATGCAGAACTCAAGTGGAGTCGGTCGCTTGGCTCTTTTGATGGAGCAAGCGCGTCGAGCGATCGCGAAGCGCTCTCTTCCTCTCTCGCTGACCTCCTCGGTTGGACGCTCCGGAATGCAAATTGCAGCGGAGAGCAGAGGGATGGCAGGAGGTACTTGTACGAGCTTTCGTCGGACAGCTCGCAACTGCAAATGAGGAAGGACAGGGCGGCCACACTCGCAAGTTTGAGGTCCACCCCACCCTTCATCGCGCTGCCGCCTTCTCCAGGTATCTTCTTTGTTGGTGTCGAGATCGGCGCTCGCCACCTTGATGGTGAGAGAAGCAAGCGGCCGATGCTCGCAGAGCTGACCAAAAGGGGTCGACACAGTGACGAGGCACATTGGCGAAGTTACTGATGGACTCACTGCCGAAAAACGCAAACTTCGAACGTGCAAGTACATGGAGAGTTCCCCTGGGGGCGCTGGAGAAGCGTTTTTCAATCCTTTTTGCTCACGGAACACCCTGGACGAGGCACATTGACATGCTCGGGGTTGCAGGATGTCACTTTGGCGCTTTGCGTCCAGAGGGACGGAGATTCGTGCGTGTAAATGGCATCACGCTGTAAGTGTACCATGATCCGGCAGCAGAAACTGGCCAGTCGATTGCACACTCGACATCGATGGCGGTCTCTAGGTACATGAAGTTGGCCGAAGGGACAGGTCCCTTGGACTCGCTCGGCTGGGAGCAACAAGTGTATTAGCGTGGTTTTCAGGCAAGAAGCCAAGCATTCTTCACGAAAATGCTTGATGAAGACGCTGGATTGGGCATCTACTCGTCGCGTCTCTACGGGTCCAAAAGCTTGTAAATTCGTCTTCTGGTACTTTTTAGCGACGTCGTCGAGTGGCAGTGCACGTTGAAGTGCATACGGATGTGTGGCAGTCCGATCGTTGGGATATTTTTTACGGGTTGTACACTGTAGTTAGTATAGAGTTAGCGCGGGTACAACGAGGGACTCGAGGACGCATCCCCGGCTGCCATTTTGACGTGGCGCGGATGACTTCGAGCTCTAGGAACGACATTAGAGTGAGTAATGTGTACGCGAACGGCCAAGCAGCAACTTGTCCTCGTCGCAGCAGAGGAGGGCGCTGATGCTCCGTTGGAACGGTGGGCGCTGCAAAACTCGCGGTGGATCTCGGTTTTTGCAATCGTGAACGAGCCGACTCATGTATTTTCGGCATAAGCCCGTCGAAGCTGAGGAGGGCGGAGACACGATGTGGCGGTGCAAATCCACTGCCGCTCCACTGGAGTCTCCACAGAGGGTCTGGACCAGACCCTCTTTGCCTTTCCATAGCGGTAGTGAGCATTGCTCACTGAGCAAGTCCCCGCGAGCGGCGGCAGTGTGACACACTCACGCAAAGAGGCGAAGAGACCACTGCACTGCTTGGTTTCGTGTTTCGTCGGCACTTCAACCGCGGAGTGTCCGTTGAAATATAATACCCGCTCTTTTCTACGTGTCCGTCCACCTCCACGCGGCGACAATACAAGCGGGCACAGTAGCGTCGTGAGTAACACGCTACGTTGGCTACGTTGACTTCGAAAAAAAAAGTTACATAGGCAAAAAGCCGACGAGCTGCGCCGATTTGCATCGGCGCGGGATGAACCTGCGGCTCCGATCGGGCCATTGCAACTGCTGTGTATCGCGTCTGCCCTAGATATTGAAGTCGGCGGTGCGGTGGACAACGAAAGCATGTTTCTTTCCTGGAAAGAGTCCTGCAGCTGTATTGGCGGAGCGGCGGCCGCAGCACGAACGAGTTTCGTGGCGAACGTGCTGGCGAGAACGGCGGAGGCAGCCGGTTTCGTTTGCGTTTCGTTTGGGTCACTCCACGTGCGATAATATGTCGCCGAGATCGGTTTGATCTTCCGACACCGCTTTGACTCGGATCGTTGCTACTGCATTTGGCGTACTGAAAGTTGCCGACTGGCGAAGTTCCAAGACACGAACACAGCCAAGTACGTTTGGAAACAGTTATTAACAATTGGATTGAAATAGCCACACACAAATATATTCGGCCTCTGCTTCGGGAGAGTTCTGCCAGTGCTACGCAGTGTGGAAAGCAAAACTCCCGTTAACGGCCGGAAGTCGCACTAGTTGGCGTCGGTCCTTCCCCGGTCGGTGGCAAAGGCAGCGGACAACGTCAACAAGAACAGACAGCAGGACGACGTCAACTTGAGGGGGCACCAATGCGACACCACTCGATGCCGAAGAACGCGGACGCGTCGAAGTTGGGGTCCTCCACGTTCACATCGTCCAACCGCCCCATGATCCGCCGGTATTTGAGCACTTTACGCGCCACTTGCGCGTTCGTGGATATCGCCTCGGGGTCCTTTTGGACGACGTTGAGCAGCCGCTGGACGTTCCCGCACACGCGAGCCTTGGCGTCCTCGTCCTCGTAAATGAGCCGAAGACGCGTCGGGGACGTGACGAAGGAAGCAGCTCGCGTCGTGCGTGGTCGACGAGGGTAGTCGCCGTCCTCTTCGTAGTTGCCGGTGCTGCCAGCAGCTCCGTTCCAGGACTTCCGGCGGCGACGCGGGTCGTCCTTCGAGCAGGTCACGCTGAGGTTACGATGGGCTGCGCTGGTTGTCTTGCTACCGTTGGTCCAGCGGTAGGTGACCGGGTGTACGACACCAGTCTCGACGGACGCCGGGGTCTGCATGGGGCGTCAATGAACAGCTCCGTCGGAGACTTGCGCGGTGGCTGGCAAAAGGCCGAATGGGCTCAATGGGCACTGCCGCGCGTACTCACTTGCCCATCGGCCAACCCGACGCTGGTGCGACGGATCCCGCACGGAAGCGTCGAGTGCCTGGCAAAAGGACGCGCGTTACTCGTCGGAGAATTTCTCGGAAGACAGCTACGCGCAAGTCGTACGTGGTGCTGAATTGCACTGGGAATACTTCAAGCGTTGCAAATGCGGCGGCGGAAGAGATGGCCGAGTCGTGACGACCGCTCTCGTTCTCGTCCCAAGCGCGCTGTGCCAGCCAACGCTGCTGGCAAAATAACCCCCCGTCGAGGCTCGAGGTTCGAGCTCCAAAACGAGCCGAAGCAAAATTCAGAGCTGCATGAGACAGCGACGACAGCGACGAGGAGCGTTACAAGAGCACGAAGCGGCCACCGGTTACCGGACTGAAGGCCCTTTTTAAAAGGCCACGGTTGGTCTCAGACTGTGGTGCTGGATAGCAGCCACCGCGCAATTTTCACGCTGCGAGCAGCAAAGTAATAGCCGGAGGCTGCGTCAGTCGCTAGACGAGCCTAGTTAACCTGCCTTGGGGTGTTGGCGTGCCGCCTGGTCAAGTGCGATGGTCTAAAGGCCGCAAAGGAAGCAGCGGATCCTGTCCATCGACCAACGCATATCACTTGAGGCTGCAGGCGACGTCAATTGCGTCCAGACAATGCATTTGAGGCTGTGCCACATGCCCCCTCCGGGCGGTTTTCGTGCTATTCTCCGCGACGCTTGAAAAACTCGATCTTTGAAGGTGCTCGGCTGCAAAACCCTGCGATGGTGCGGTATGAATGCCTTGCGATGGCCTTGTCCGTGCTCGCGCTGCTCCAGCGGGTGCAGGCGTGTCCGACGGAGTGCAACTGCATCGGTCAAGCTCGCGTGTCCGTTTACTGCGACTTCCGCGGGCTGGAGGTGAGATTTGTTGGCCAGTGCGCGTTCAACATGCTGGCTGATTGCTTCCGGCTCTGCTTTCTCCGCAGGAAGTGCCGATCAACATCCCAGTAACGACCACGCACCTGTACGATGTTAAACAGCGTCGCAGTCGCACTGGACGCATTGCCACATCTCATGTGTTGCGTTGGGCTGAACTGCTGGCAGGGACCTCTCTGGGAACAAGTTCGCGAAAGTGGTGCCCGAAATGTTTCTGGGCTACGTGAACGACAGCGAGGGCGCGTTCACCACGCAGACAGCTCCTCTCACGATGCTCAAAGTCATGTGAGTTGGTAGCAAGAACGCCCGTGCCCAACTTCACCTGACTCACGAGGGGATGGCCGTGTCTTTGCTGTTGCTGGTAGACACCTTGACTTGAACCCCGTTGATGTTGTCAACGAACACGTGTTCGCTACGACGCCGTCTCTGGAATTCATGTCCGTTGTATTCGGTTGCTTGTCTGTACGTTTCTTCCCGATAACCACTAAAATCGAATTGCTGTGTTCGTGTACTGCAGCTACCTGCCATTTGACGTGAAGATCCAACGCCAAGCGTTTGCCGAGATGAAGACGGACAAGTTGACCTTCGACGGCTACGATCGTGTCGACAACCACCCGCTGGAAGACCCGCACTTCGTTGCGTTCTCTCGATCTGCGTCCTGAACCACACGACGTACTAGTAAAATGGATCACAAACTTCCAACACACGCAGCTTCATCGCTTGTTATTCACCGTTCATACTCTCTTACTACTGTAGTTAGTGCTCTTCCTAAGTACTTGTCCTTCATCTCCCAAAAAATAAAATATCGCTGTCGCCTTTTATACCAAACTACTGCTACGTCCTCCTCCTGGCGAAGAAATCTTGATATACACCGCCGCCCTCCCTCCACCTCTCATCGTGTCACCCACTCTCGTCACCCCCTTCAAACTGTCTTCCTCCGCCAGTCCAGCGTCGGTGCTTCTCCCCCTTCCAAAAAACACTTTTCTTGGCTCAAATCCACTCGCTCTTGGGCATGTTGGCGCTGCCTTTCTTGACGCCAAGTAGCAGCGGCTTCGGAGACGGCTCAACGTCCGGCTGGCGTTCCGGGTGCAGCGCGTAGTCTAAAGCACTGATCGCCACGGCGTACAGCTGCGTGGCTTGGCTCATGCGTCGATTCGCCTCCTCCGAGTAGTCGTCTCTCTGGGTCTCGTGCGCCAAGAGCTCGTCCTCTCGCTCCTGCTGCTCCTCGGCCGCGCTGCGCCGGCGCGAGGAGGAGCTGGACCGCCTGGAGGACGAGCTGCGCGACCTCGCCGGGTTGCTGCTCAAGCTCCCGCGCAGCGCGTCCTCCGGGTCCTCGACCACGTGCAGCCCGTCCTCGTCCTCCTCGTCCTCCTCGTCATCCGAGGAAGACGATGATTTCTCTTCAAGATCGCCCTCTTCCTCTTCTACCGCCTCTATCTCTCCGTCCATGCGCTTCTGCGCGCGCTGCAGCGCCCCAGCCGACTGGCGCTTCATCTCCTGCAGCTGCTGGCGCAGGAAGCTTTTCTGGCGCACGGGCTTGGGGCGGCTGAGCTCCTCGCGCCGCGCGGCATTGGCCTGCTGCTGGTTGGTCACGGCGCTGAGAGTGCCGACCGGGCGGCGCCGCAGGTTCTGCGCCGTCTCCTCGTCGTGCTCGCGCAGCAGCTTGCTCTTGCCCACGAACTTGCTCACGAACCACGAGCCGAGCCTGCTGTTGGCCTGCTGCCGCTGGCGGCCCGCGCGCTTCTGCCACGAGCCGGGGGCGCTGATGGGCGCGGAGCTGCTCATCGTCTGCTTCAACCTGAGCTGAGCCGAGCTGGTCGATGCCCTGAACCGCAATGGCGAGAATGGCACGCTACATTCGGGGCGTAGGCATTGTTTTTTTTGTAGCCGGAACGGAGGGGGGGTACCGTATCTAGCATAAGAAAATACATATTGCCGAGGAGCGGATCTGACAGTGCAGTCGAGGAGAACAGGTGAGAACTAACGCTGTGGATACGAAAGAAGAAAGAAATGCAAATATTCGATATGGAGGGTGCATAAGTTGCAGCTTGGGCACGGTACGGAAAAGATACCTGGCGAATTCAACGACAGCTATGGTCCACGCCAAAGAAAATCCAATCGTCAAGTCAGTATTTGAGAGAAGTGCGAGTGTTCGTGTCGGCGAGGCTATTATTGCCTTGCCCAGCGCACCGCGCTCAGAGTCGCGCAGCCGGCCACGACGGACCATGAGCAGTCTCTGCCTGCTCAGAGACTGCAACGAAGGGAGCAGCCGAGCTAGGGAAGCCCCCGGCGGAGGGATGCGCGGAACACTCGCGCAAGCATCCACGGGGACGGAGGTCGCGGCGGCGGGCGCAGTATAAACCAGTCGGGGCTGGAGGGGGTGCGCCTCGCCGTCGCGTTGTAGCACGAGCCCGATCCGATCGCCTTTGAGCGCGCAGCCGCACAATGGAGTCCGTGTGTTCACGTCAAAGCTCGACCTTCTCGTGCAAATTGCACTGCAATGGCAACCTCAACACCCTTTGCCAATGCACTGCATTATGCAGATGCAAATGCACACGCCACCGCGTTGAAGCGGCTCGGAAACGGATCTTGAGAAAAAGTGAAGGTTGAGGCTGTCGCACGGTAGTCGCGTTGAGGCGTGGACAGCCCAGCACGAGATGGCTACAGTCTTGCCAGCAGCAGGATGGTGTCGGCGGTGGTGGCCGACGTCATGCTCGCGGGGCGGATGCCGACACCAAGCAGCACGGCAATCGTGTCTATGACGTCTATTACGTTAGTGGCATGCTGCCCTGCCTTGGTTCATGTATCTGGCAGGAAGTGCGCCATCCGCCCACAGTCGTATCGGATACCTTTTGAGCTTTGCAGCGCTGGGTTCACGGCATCTCAAAGGCTTTCAGTGCAAGCTGAAAGCTGTGCCCAGCGATCGACGTGCAATGTCGATGGACCTAGGTACACGCTGCACTCAGTCCTGACGTCGGGTGCGGCGGATCTCGAACAGTCCAAAGTCGCGGCCCCAGAACTCCTGCGGGAGCTTAAAGTCCGGGATCTTGTAGTACTCGAAGCCGTCGCGCTCGAGTTGTCGGAAGAACGGGAGCCGCGTGTCGGTGCGGTTCAGGCCCAGCAGGATCAGCGTGCGCGACGTCGCCAAGCGGTTCATCGTGTGCCGCAAAGGGTCGTACAGCTCCCGCAGGTACGCCACGTCGGTGCCCAGGATGACATCCACCTGCGGTGAGGCTTCAAGGTCTCTGTCGGCGCCGTCGCTCGTCGCGGCGACCGACTCCAGCAGACCTGTCTCCTGCGCCAAGCACCCCCAGCTCAGCTCCGACACGTGCACCTGCACGCCAGCGCGCACGGCTCCGGCGTTCCGCTCCACATTGCGGTGCAGCCCGTGGAGATGCGTTGGCAGGTCCGTGAGATACACGTGCGCCGGCGTAAAGCAGGCGGCGACCATGAGGCCGACGTAACCCGTCCCGCTGCCTAGCTCCACCACGCGGGCGCCATCGAAGATCGAGCGGTAGTGCTCGCGCTGCAGCTCCAGGTGCGCAGCGAGCAGCTCGCCGCTGGTCCAGACGGAGCCGCCGATGCCCGGGGCCCAGTCGCACTCGAACTCCAGCAGACTCTCGCTCTGCGCGGCGTCGTCGACTCGCACGTTCAACGGGACGATCGTTGTCGCATTTGCTTCCTGCTCCTGCTCCTTCTTGTGCTGGTCTCCGTTGTCTCTGCCCGTGCTGTCATCGCTGCGGCTGACCTGTTCCTGTTGCTGCTGCACCGTGGCGCTGGCCTCATTGCGCGGAGCAGCACCCATTGCCGCTGGTTGTTGTCACCGTACAGACCCAATGGTGCGTTCTGTGCCTCTAAAGCGCTGATAGACTCTGACGACGTCCACGTCCAGCAGTAGCCATTCGACAACCGTTACGACCTATGTATTGACAAAATGCGGTACTCCGACTGTAGCCATGTCTATAAATGGCTACACACGGTTCTTGAAGTGCTCACTCGCACCGCTTCGTGTGCATTGCAACGTTTGCTTCGGGTTGGCAATCAGACAATGGACGCAGCGGTCATTCGTAGCGGCGGCAGTGCGGAGCAGTTGGACGTAGATGTGGACGAGTCGAACAATGAAGTTTCGCCGACGCCACAGACGGATCCTGCCAGCGATGCCGGGGAATCGGCCAAAGCGTCCGCGTCGCCGTCTCCAGGACAGTCGCCCTCAAAACGCGTGAGTGAGCTGGAGCAGTTGGAGGAGACGCACTTCATCGAGAACCAGAAGGAGCTCGTGGCGCTGCAGAGACTGGACGACAAGTGTGCACAGCTCCAGCAAGAAGGGAGGTACACGGAGGCTCTCGAGTGCATGGAGAAGGGGCTCGTCCTGAGGCAGCACTTCTTCGGTGCCGATAGTGACGAGGTGTGGACGTCCTGTCGGACGGTGGGCGAGATGTGCAACCTCTTGGCGATGACCTACTTGCAGCAGGAGGAGTTCCGAGTGGTGCTCGAGCTGCTCAAGAAGGCCGAGATCCTGACCGAGCGCCACCCGGCAGGCCGAGCCGTCACGCTGAACAACCTGGCGTGCTACTATCGCCGACAGGGAAATCTGCACAAGGCGCTCACTTATCTCACCGAAGCGCTCAAGATCGAGTCGCGGCTGGACAATCTACCCAACAAGGCGGACACGCACCTCAATATGTGTGCCGTGCTCTCGCAGCTCGGCAAGCACCAGAGCGCTCTTGGTCACGCTCAGTCGGCGCTTATCTTCCTGCACGAGGAGCTGCAACTGGGTCGAGCTGGTAATGCTGCGTCGAGCCCAACTCGCAAGGGCTTTGGCGGGAAGACTGGCGACAAGGTTGATCCGACTTTGAAATTGGATCGCGTGGCCGTCTTGGGCATCGCGTACCACAACGTGGGCGTCGAGCAGGAATTCCTCAAGTGCTGGGACCTCAGTTTGCAGTCGTACAAGAAAGGCATGGAGATTACGTCCACGTACCTCGGCGAGTCGCACGGCATCGTGATCACACTGCAAAACTCGCTACTGAGCGCAAAGCGCAACATGGCCAGCAAGGTTCGTACTGCTGGAACGCGCGGAGACGGCATCTCGCTGCCTAGTATAACCAGCTCTCGGAGCGGCGGTAAGTCTGCTGGTATCAAGTCGCTGGTTAGCCAGAAAGCAAAGGCGAAAAAGGTGATCCGAGCAAAAGACGAGTCTCCAACCAAACTTCCCTTAGCTTACAGCAATAACGGCAGCAGCAGCACACGCTTTTAGCTCCCTTACTACGCTTCGAATTCACAAAATTCTCCTGTGAACGGTGCGCATTTGTCCTGAGTTCTGTTGTTTAGTGGTCGTCCAGCTCGTTCGTACAGTCTTGCGTACTGTTCGAGTGCTGCGTGGGTCGAAAACCGTTCTATCACAGTATGTCGAGCTTGGCTGCCCAGCCGAAGTCGTAGATCTCGGTCGTTGACAAGCGTAAGGATAGCGTCGGCAAAATTCGAGGGTATAGCTTTCCGAACAGCTACGCAATTCTGTCCATCCTCGAGAAACTCGCCTGTTCCAGCAGAAATGAAGCCGACGACAGGGAGCCCCACACTCATAGCTTCGAGCACAGCAAGTCCTAGCGTTTCGGTGAGCATTGGGCTTGCAAACACGTGCATTTTACGGAACTCACGCACTAGTGCGGGCTCATCGTTATATATTCCATCCACGAACTCGACGCTGGTGCCGAGCAAACCCCATTCGGTAGCAAGAGACGTGAGCTCAGATTTCTGTGGTCCGTCCCCAACAACTCGTAATCGGCACTGAGAGCAAATTGGTGCAAGAGTCTTCATAGCAGCCAGCAGGATTCCTAGTGACTTCTCGGAGGAGAGACGCCCAACGTACCCGATGACAAAATGCTCGTCTCCAGAGAGCGGTACTGCTGAAGGTGCAAACCGCTGAGTATCCACACCAGTAGACAGCACAACTATATTGCGAGCGTGAACGTTCCTCGCTACGGAGAAATGCTCCTTCGCAAAGTGAGAAGGTGCCAGGAGGATATCCACATTGACACGAGTTGGATGAAGATTGGCGAGTTCCATGACGATTGCTCGAGGGCCAGCGAGCCGAGCTGCAAGAACGAGTAACTCGTCCGAAAGACTGCGCGAGTTGGAGAATATGATGAGGCCATCGGCGCACGGAGAGCGCAACGAATCTACCAGATCTTTCCAGACTTGGGCAGCGTATGGTGGACGAAGTTTTATCAGAGCGGGTTGCTCCAGCATCGATATGTGTCTAGAATCGTGCCGTGCCAAGGGGAATTGGCGGTAGAAGCTGCTGAGCAGCGCCTCAACGACTCCGTCTGGAGATACCCCTTCTTCGGACAGCTCGTTTCGAGGGATCTACAGTACAAGCACCACAGTCGTTAGACTTTGTGGATCTCAACAACCTTTGCAAAACTAAATGACTAACCCACCTCCAAAGGAAGTCCGTGAAGACTCACGTTCAATTTCCGCAGTGCTCGAGTCAGCGGAGCTTCGGCCACGACTTGTTCAAAGATCTTCACCTCAAATTGAAAGCGATCGTTGCTCCCAGTGCCCAGTCCCTGCATGATCTGCAGCCACATGCGTCTTTGACCATCAAACGCTCCAGACGTGGACGACACGTAGCACACCGGGAGACGTCCACCCCTCGAACCTGAACTTGATGCACGCTGGTCCTGTGAGCCCTTCGGGTTGACAAGCACTAGCGGCCTCTTCTCGGCCTCCCGCAACTTGTATCTCCAGGGCGATCGAGCATCCGAAGGATCCACCACGACCTCCACATGTAACATCGCGTCCGCTAGTGCAGTCGACGAGTCATTCCACGCCCTGAGCTCGAGCTTCCAGAAGTGCGTGCCCGGGTCGATGCCGCCCAGAAGCACCGAGCTCGCGTCCGACAAGTGGCGATACCCTTCGTCGTCCGGCACGTTCTCCCCCGTCACCAGGAGGAATCCGTCACTGGGGACGTGGAAGTTGTGCGTCTGGAAGTGCACGGGCAGCGTCTCGAGCAGTCCGTCGCCATTCGAAACCTGCCACCGCGAATGTTGCGCTGGGAACGTGATCTCGAGTCTCGGAGCTTGCGAAGAGACGACCGCTGCCAACCCTCCAAGCACCAACGACAAGTCCCACATGAACATAGCGGTCGCGCGATCTTTCCAAGAGTTGTTAAGTAGTTGATACTTGATGGAGCTGGACGTGCTCGTGTGCTCCACGTCGGGCAAGCCCGTCTTCCGCCACAGAGTGTCCACCTCGGGTGCAAAGCGTCCATGTGAGGAGGACGACGCGTCCACCAGTTCGTTCGCGAGCTCGCTCCAGGGCCTCCTGTCGTTCGTGGCCTGCACGCAGCGCGAAGAGCTGCTGGAGCTGCAGGCCGAGGGTTGTCGCTGCGTGTTCCGCAGCTCCGACAGCCTCACGTTCGCTGCCATCGAACACGGTGTCCAGGAGGACGAGGACGTCCACACTAGCGAGACGCCGAGCTTTGCGCCGGAGTGTCTGCAGCAGCTGCTGCAGCTGCTGCGGAACCAGATCCTGTTCGTGCTGAGCGACCGAGGACTGGACGTGCTGCGGCGACAGCCAGGCTACGACCTCCGCGAGCTCTTGAACGGCACCGAGAGGGTCACCAGGTCGCTGACGGAGCTCTGGGCGTCGACGCCGACGCTGAGGTTCAAGGACTGCGGCGTGCCGTTCGTGCGGCTCAAGCCGGAGAGACGACGCGAAGCCACACGAGCGTTGGAGTTCGAGGCGGCGACGGAGAACACGATGATCTGCGGACTGTTGTTGGCCAAGGAGCAGGTGGTGGCTGTTGCTCAGCCCAACAAGAAGCAGTTCAGCATGCTCGTCGATGGTGAGAACTCCAAGGGAGGAGAAGGAAGGACAGCGGGTGCTTTGACCTTTGACTCATGTGAGGATGGATGTGCCTGCCTGTCTACCTCGTAGATCTGCTGCTGCTGATCAACTTCGTGTACCATACGCCGTCACTGGCCAAGAGCGAGACCTGGACGCCGATCTGCTTGTCGAACTTCAATGCTCGGTGGGTTAGGGAAAAGCTTTGCGGACGCGTGCTAGCTCTGACGTGTCGTGCTCTTGTTGGTTGTGCTCGTGTAGAGGATTCCTGTACGCGTACGTGGTCTTCTTGACAAGCGACGTGTGTCTGCTGCTGCTTAGCAGCCAGCAGTCTCCGGAGCAGTTCCCGCACTTTCAAGCTAAGAAAGAATTCGTGACACAGCGGCTTGAGGAGATCGGAGCGATGAAGGCCATTGATTCTTCCGTGAAGAACCACTCGGAGTGGCAACCGCACAGCGATCTACCACTGCTGCACCACTTCGTCTACAAAAATGAGCTGACGGGGGAATGCGCAGAGCCCGAGCTGGCATTTCCGTTCGAGGATGGAGACTTTGGCACGCGTCTGCAGCTGCTGAACCAGTACGCCAAGCTGCAGCATCTCATGTTCCCTGCACCGGCAGATCCTCAAACTCGTGGAAGCCAAGTGTTGGGCAAGCGGCTTTCGTCGCTGCAGGAAGCTACTGCAGCGCGCATGGTGTATGAGCGTAGCGACACGGGACTCTTCGTGGGCATGTGCAGTGCCGACTATCGACTGTTCGTGTGGTTCGACTCGCTCGCGACCATCTCGGACGCTCGCGAGCAAATGCAAGTGCTGCTGGATCGACTTCGGCACGACGAAGAGCTGATGTCCGTCGCGCTCTTCCTCTCCAGCAGCGGATTTCCATCCGTCAGCTCGCTCGGGATGTGGCCATGAGCTCGTAAGCACGGGCACTGGCATTTGTTGGACTTGAGACTTGATGGCCTACAAACACAGAGTGAAGCAGAGTTTGCTTTACTAACTAAAGCAACCTGGCAGACCGAACGACAACGATAAACCAATGAGTAGCATTCACTGATACCATACCAGCAAAAGAATATGTTGGTAAAGTCAGGAATGTCACGCATTACCCTTCTTCGTATCAACCCACTTTGTCACCATGTAGCCTACCAATTTCCACTGCTGGAACCTTCATACCACAACTGCAACAACAAGTGCGTTTCCGAGGATCTTGGAGTCAACACGTTGGATGCCCATCCCATCGTGACGCCCTGAACAACCATTTAGGGCACCATTGGCTGTCTACCAGCTACACGAGCGCTAAGTTACAACCGAATTTGCTTACCAGTTCCATGATGTCGTTTGAGCAGGACGACGTGATGGATCCAAAGAAGCATCAGGAGATTGAGCCCTCGTCTTGGTAGTTTTTAGTAAATCTATGGCGTCCGCTCTCTCACTTCTTCCCCACGACGCCTTCCTCCGTCAGCCGCTTGGTGATCTGCTTCTCCACGTACGCGAAGAGCTCCGGGACATGGTCCGGCAGCTGGCACGACACGAAGCACTGGCGTCCAGTGCGTCGCGCGAGTCGCTGCGCGATCTGCTGCTCCTCCATCTCGGGGGCCCCCACGATGGACGTGATGAGCGGCATGGGGCTGTAGCGCGTGGCGATGGCCGTCGACAGCGACCTGCAGCAGCGACCATCGTACATGTATTAGAAAAAATAGTAGTAATAGTACTTGTGGCGACGAATAGCATTGCAACGCACCCGAGGCGAGGCTTGTCGGTCGCCGACCCCATCCACACGAAGACGCAGTTGCGCAGCAGCCAGATCTGCACCAGGTAGCTCTGGTCCAGCAGCGTCCCGGGCAGGTCGATGATGCGCAGACCGGCGTCGTCCCCCAGCTGCAGCCCCGTATCAACCGTCGCTACGCGAAGTCATCATAAGTAAACTACTACAGGCGAGGACGAAGACCAGAGGAGACTCCACTTACTCTCCATGTTGACTTTTTGATTGTGAGATTGATACTGGTCATTTTTTTAGCCAATCCCAGAGCGGCAGTTACCGTCGACCATCACTCCGAGGCCATTCGAGCACCATGTCGGCGGACGCGAGTCTGGAGGAGCTGGAGGCGCGGCTCGTGACGTTCACGGAGCAGCTGCAGAACATCCACGAGCTGCTGCAGAGCGACCCGACGAACGCCGAGTTCCTGAGCATCGCCAAGGACCTCGTGGAGGTCATCCAGCTCACCAAGGAGACGGTCAGGCCGCTGCGGAGCCGCTGGGTCCTTAATTCCTAGCTAACTCGTGGTTATTTGCGCTGCAGATCGACCTCAAGGTGAACGCTGCGTCCTCCGCTCAAGCATCTGAGCCACAGGATCCCTCGACACTTGGTACGAGCCTTTCGAGCGGCTCGTTGGGACGAAATGCTGACTAATTTGCCTTGTTTTAGAGCTTAAATATGCACCAGGGGCGGCGGTGGAAGCCCTGCAGCAAGGGGTGTGGTATCCAGCCCATGTGGACTCGGTGACGAGCGACGGCAGCTACAACGTCAAGTTCCTGGGCTTCGGCACCTCTGCAGAGCTGACGGAGGACGCTCTTAGAGCCATTGACGTCGATGCCGAGGAAGCGGACAAGCTGCCAGCCAAGAGGGCGATTGCTGAGGGGTTCAAGTGCCGGGCCAAGTACTATGCTGATGCGGTGGTGTACTCGTGCTCGGTCACGAAGGTCACGGAGCTGGGCTTTCAGGTGCTGTTTGAGGGCTATGGCAACTCGGAGGAGGTGCCGTATGAGTATTTGAGACCTGCGGCGGAGCAGCAGGTGGAGGTAGGAACTGTTGCTGCTCAGGCTAGCACTACTAACGCAGTTGATGGAGCTGGTACGCATGATGCTGCTGCTGCTGCAACAGCGCGGACGGTGGAACCTGCGGTGATTCACAAACCCATCAAGATTCCAGAAAACCTGCAGATTTTGCCCACGGACACAGAGGCGGAGAAGGAGCGCAAGCGTAAACGCATGCGTGCGATTAAGAGTCTGAACCGACACAAGAACATCGACAACGAACGCAACATCAAGCAGCACGACTGGAAAGCCTTCCAGCACAAGGCCAAGAAGAAAGGTTTGAAGAAAGGGGTTAGCGGGGTGCTGTCTAAGCGCGGCTCGAGTATGTTTGCTTCGCCGGAGACCGTGCAGGGCCGCGTGGGCGTTGTGGGCAGCGGCCACGGCATGACGACCTTCCAGGATGCACGGAACAAGAAGCCGAAGCACACTTAGAGCGCCAAGGTAGGCATGCGGCTAGTTGCATTTCGTTGCAGGGACTGCTGCAGCCTGTATTGATGACGCATTTCCTAGTATATCGCAGTTGACGCAATTTGTGAATCCCTTTGATCAGTTCTTGTTTCAATTCTTCTGCAGGAACACCATTCAGGGGGCTTCCCTTCACTCAGACGATGTCTTCGACGGTGTCCAGGACAGTGCCGTGCTGATGGCGCGCGGACCCAGTCAATCGCAGGCTGCTTTCTCGGCTCCTCGCGCTAGTAATTGAGGCACCAGATCCAGTACGTGACCTATCGTGCCTGGAGCTATTGTGCAGATGGTCTTGCTGGACGTCGTCGTAGCGTGCTGCTTCGAGGACATCAGGCCCACTCCAACCGTGTCCTCCGAAGCTTGCGGTTGAGCCCCCTCGGCTTCCTGTTCTTGGAGTATTTACCCCTGGAGGCGAAGTCATGAAAGCCCTCACCGGCAGCGTCGGCAGCAGTAACGATACATCCGTCGACAGCAGCTCCTCATCAAACGGCGACTGCACTTCCACAACCTCCGTGTAGCCTGTTAAGGACGAAGGGCGCGACTGAGAGGAAGAGGCAGATGATATCGGAGATAAGACCGCCATCGCCCCCAAGCTAGATGCGAGATCACCCTGGTCTTCTTGCTGACGACGTTGAAGACGCCGCCGTCGAGCTTCGTTTTGCTGCTGCACTCGCAAATGATTAGTGAGCTGTTCGATGCTCTGCTCATAGCCCAACGAGACGTTAAAGTGGTGCACCATGCTACGTGAAAAGGTGTAGCGCTTGGCCAGATCAACTTTGTGTAGCGACAGAAGAACGGGCACCAGAAGTTTTCCGCGATCCTCCGCAAAAGCGAGTTGGTCGGCCAGCAGATCGCAATTTGCTGACAGTGGTGATAGCACTACCACCACAGCGGAGCAAGCGATAATTGCATCCTTTGCAGCAAGTTGTCGAGTTTGCACAGGTAGGCGAGCAACTGGCTGATCAGGGCCGCCCAAATCTGTGCCAAAGCCCCCACTCTGAGCCTCGTGTTCTTGTGGCTGGTGCGCATACTGTACAGCAGGGACAGTCTGATCCACAACACAGCGAATGTCTTGCTTAAGCAGAGATTTTTGCAGGCGAAGGCAGAATGAACGATGGAAATCTCCGTGTGCGATGAACACGAACGAGTCCGTGGCAGACGTGAAGGCTAGTGATGAACCCAGCGACTCGATCCTTCGCAGTGGGCGGAAAAGCGGCACATTAAGCGGACCCTCCGGAAAACTGATCTGCGCATTAGAGGCATCGAGGTCCTCACACTCGCTAGGGTTGGCCGGAGCAGTAGGGTTTGCGCACAATCCTCTGTCTTCTTCCTCGGGGTAACACTCACTATGATTGAGACGGCTTCCATGACGAGACACATCTCCGCCGACCCCTCCATCGGTCTCATGACCAGGCAGCTGTGCTTGTTGCTGCTGCTGCTCTTGGCGCCGAGCTAGTCGTGCACGGTGCTCTTCGATCTGGTCTTGAATGCCATCCAGAAGCATTCGCAGACAATGACAGAAGGCCTCATCATTGTAATTTGGCACTAACTCGAGGTTGCTCGCAATGCGCTTGCCCACCATGTTGGTCACCTCATTTGCTGGGTCATCGTCTTCAGTCCGAAAGCCCGATTCGTCCTCACGAGAATCTGTATCCTCCATTGTATGTGAGCTGCTGCTAGGTATCATTGGGCGCTCAGTCTTAGCACCGCCCCCATCGTCTCCATCTCCTTCGGATAACGGATACGGGATTGGCTCGCTCGTGTCCAGAGCATAGTTATGCTTGACCGCCGGTCTGAAATCAATTACCTGACGAGTCCATAGGTAAACTTGCAGTTCCTCTGATATTTCCATGTCCTCGCATTGGATAGCCACGACAGGGACATTCTGCATTTTGGCAAAGGCCAGCTCTTTCATGCACCACTGCGACTGCGGGTAGTCCTTGGTCAGAACGGCCAACACGAGGGCACTGCTCTGAATGCCCCGTGCAATTTCCTGACGCCACACCGAACCACCTGTAATACCTGTAGGCCCCATAGTGTCGATCCAGGTCGTTACTCGCTGGCGCTCCAGAGCGTCCCGAATCTTGCGAGCCAACGGTGCATGCGCGTGGCTGTAGCTGATCATAACATCGCGCTGACCCGCCTCCTTCTTCACCGCGAACCGCAGCGCTGGCGACCGGGCACAGTCAATAGCGCGTTGGCCGAGCAGATTGACAGCCGTCAAGCTTAAACCAGCGCGCACAAACAACACAGCCGCAGTCTGGTTGCGACGACGCAGTGCTACATGAAGAGCTGAATCGCCGTTGCTAGTGCGCGTGGCGTGCAAGTCCACACCGTGGTCGAGTAGCAGCTGAAAGATGCCAGGGTCCAACCCACGAGCAAGCGACCTCTGCCCGCTCAGCATAGCACCGAGACCACCATCCTCGTCGCCGCCATCGTCTAATTCATCATCCTGCACGCGATCGTCGCCGAGCCTATCACGCTTGCCTGCCGCCGACTTAGTACCTCGCTTGATAGATGCACAGGCACCAGCAGCACATATGCAGAGCAATGGGTCACCTTGTGCGTCACGCACATTAACATCCGCATCACTCTCCAGCAGCGCATCCACAGCGCGCGTGCGATTCAGAACACAGGCCCAGGCCAGTGGTGTGCGACCAAACACGTCCCGTGGGTCCACATTTGCCCCATATCGTACCAGGAGACGAATTATCCGTGCATGTCCACGCATTGCAGCCCAATGAAGTGGTGTGCGCCTGAAGCAGCCAATCACTTGTTCACCGAGTGTATCTGGGTCTGCACCGTGCTCCAGTAAGAACTCCACCTCATGACGGCGTCCACCAGCACAGGCATCGTGAAGAGGAGTTAGCGCCACATCGCCGCCATATTTTTCCATCTGCCGTGCCACCGCGGCGTTGCCTGCGATCCGTGCAACTTCAAAAGCTGTAAGCAACAGTCCGCTGGCATCTCCAGGCAGAGCGAGAGGGTTGCCGCCTGCATCTAGTAGCAGCCGAGTGCACTCCTTGTTTACGGCCCAATATAGCGGCGGTGTCGCGAAGCGCGGGTGCGTGGATAATGCAGGAGCATCGGGTTTCGCGCCGTAACGTAGCAGCAATAGCGTTAGCTCAACATGACCCAATGTCACGGCCACGTGAAGAGGTGTTAACAACGTGGCTTGAAACAACCCAACTGGGCCAAATGGATGCGAAGCACTCGCTAGCCCAGGAGCTGCGCCTCCATTTCCTGCACCGCCACCCGCTGACGCATTGGCTATGACGCCCGCACTCGAACGGCGCGCCACGAAGAAAAGTATGCGGAACATAAGCCGGTAGAGCCACGCTAAATCCAAGCGCAGCAGCTCCAGCTTGTCGAGTTGTTGGACGTCAAAGTGGCCATTAGCAAGCAATTCGCGGACGACTTCAATCTGGTCAAAAGCTACAGCCACGTGGAGTGGATTGCGCTGTCCGCGAGCAAGCAGGACTACGCCGCTAAGGTTCCACACGCGCGGCTCGTACCACTCCGTTGCAAATTCCGAACCGGAAATGCTCACTGCAGTCTCCAATAGTGATCGTACTTGGTCTACATCCCCACGTTTGGCAGCACTGTATAGTGCTACTTTAACGTAGTGTATCTGCTTCGTCGTGCTACCCGATGGTACCGAAGAACCGCCGTTTTGACCATCTTGCGTCCCACCGTATCGACGTCCTCTCGCTACAGTTCGTAGTCGCTTGCAGCGCCGCCAGCACGCCCACACAGGTGCTGGTAACCAAGCATAAAGTGGCGTAGCGAACGATCTCTCCACGTAATCGAAGCGAGAATGACCTGGTACGTACCCACGCTGGAAGAGAAAATGCTGGTGAAGCCGGTGAAAAAGTAGTATTTGCCGCCACCGTAATACGTACGCAAGAACTGCCACGAGTTCGACAGCCAGAAGTATCAGGAAATAACCCGTGGCGAGCTGACGGTCGCAAGCGACGAGCATTTCGGTAATGCTTCCTGACTCCGACGGCACGAACACTATCACCAGTATGAAGATAAGGTAGGGGATTTCCAGCACCACGATGAGCTCGCACAGCGTGAATAAATACGTCTTCTCGAACCGCTGGTGTTCCTTGGTGATGTCTGCGACCGACGAGGAGGGCACCACAACAGCCGATGGCTCGTCACTGCTCGATGAAGTTGAATTGACCGTCGAATACAAATCCCTGCGCGCACGTCGATATAATCTGCACGCCCTAATATTCAGCGCCGGGAGACACAGCAGCACGTTCGCCACCAGCGAGTACGCGTACATGTCCAGAAACTCTAGTGAGTGGTCGTGACAATGCCTTTTGGCATCATCTCCCGCTCCGTCGTCCTTGTGTTTCAAAATTTCCGGCACGACGACGTGGTTCAGCAGTTCTCGTACAAAATACACCACCACGATGAGCGTCGAGTTGGCCACCATCCTCGCAGACAAGTACGTGTTGCTGTCTCTCTTGAGCCACGGGAAAACACACCACAACACGCGCCGTATCCTCATGTAGCACCACCAGAGCTTCCGGATCCGCATCTGCCCGGTCGCGTCCACGTAGTAATTGCACGACGGCAGCGCCGTGTTGCCGCACGCCGGCCTCCCTCCCAGCTCTGCAATGTCCACGTTGCAACTCACGGGGGCTCCTGAGTGCTGCTGTGTCATGGACGAGTTCGACGGCCTGGAGGAGTGCGCCGAGACCGCCGAGGGCGCCGCTCGTCGGTGCCAATGGCTGTGGGGCTCGGACGTTGTCTCCGAGAGCCTGGAGCCGTGTGTGCGTCCCGCAGAGCTGGCAGAGACCTCCTCCTGTCCGGGGCTATGGGGCGGCGTCTCGTAGCTGGGCGGCGGCTTCCGCTCGTCGCTCTCGCTCGCGATTGGGCTCTGCAATGCTCGTCGTCGTCGCCCATTGGCCGAAAGCGGCGAGCGCAGCGCCCGGAAGTAGCTGGAAATGCGCGGATGCAACGCAGCGTCCGCAGCGGACGAGGCGGAGGACGAGCGGGACGAGGCGCGCGAAGGCTGCGCCGACGAGTTGCCGGCCTCGCTGCTGGCGCTGCGCTCCGAGTGGCGCCGCAGCGCCGCGAGCTCCGAGGGCGACGCCATCGCTACCGCAGTTGCAGCACACACGCTCTCTCTCTCTCTCTAGCGCGGGTCAGAGTCTGTTGCTGTTCGTCTAATAAAAACTGTACCGGTATGTGTCGGTCGGTTAATCAACCGCGGGTGGGGGGGATAGCCAATCACAGCACAGATTTACTAAAGTATAAACGAATACATTAAAAACAATTGTCGACACAGATCGAATCCTTTCCTCCACCTCCCAGAGTCTCTCTCCTCCTTTGCGGCCATGAAGAAGCTGGCGATCAAGCCGTACCGCCAGAACATGGGGATGGACCAGGCGAGCGCGCAGGAGACCTGGACGTTGCTGCGCACAGCCATCTACGAGATCTTCTCGCACAACGCGAGCCTGCTGTCCTTCGAGGAGCTGTACCGCAACTCGTACAACCTGGTGCTGCACAAGCACGGCGACCTGCTGTACAGCGGCGTGGTGGGCGTCATCACCGAGCACCTGAAGGGCGTGGCGCAGCACGTGGCCGCCGCCTCGGACGAGCTGCTGCTCGTGACGCTCAACGACCAGTGGGCGGACCACCAGGTCGTCATGACCATGGTGCGCGACATCCTCATGTACATGGACCGCACCTACGTCACGCAGAAGCGCAAGCTGCCCGTGTACGACAACGGGCTCTACATCTTCCGGGACGTCATCGTGCGTCACGACAGCGTGCGCGACCGTCTGCGTGCGCGTCTCCTGCTCAGCATCGAGAGGGAGCGACGCGGAGAACTCATCGACAGGGACCTCGTCAAGAGCGCGCTCCGCATGCTCGTGGACCTCGGCGTGCACTCCAATGCGGTGTACGAGAAGGACTTTGAGAAGTTTTTCCTCGACACGACGCTGGACTTTTACCGGGCGGAAGCGCAGACCATGCTGGATGTGGCCACGTGTCCCGAGTACTTGGAGAAGGCCGAGCAGCGGCTGAATGAGGAGGGCGCGCGGGTGCTGCATTACCTGAACCCGTCCACGGAACACAAGTTGAAGACGATCGTGGAGACGCAGTTGATTAAGAATCAGGCGAAGGCGTTGGTGGAGATGGAGCACTCCGGGGGTGTCGCGTTGTTTCGCGATGGCAAGACCCAAGCACTGCGCAGGATGTACTCGCTGTTTCGACGTGTACCGAGCACGCTACCCGAGATCAGTGAGTGCGTATTCCAGTATATTAAAACGCATGGAGATGAGATTGTGAAAACGCAGTCGAACCCAGAGACGGCGTTGGACGCGTCGCAGTTTGTGGGGAAGCTTCTGGCATTGCGTGAGAAGTTTGTGGGCTTCCTGTCGGACTGCTTTTTTGACGACCCGCAGTTCCACAAATCCATCAAGCAGGGGTTTGAGGCCTTTGTGAACACAAACACAGTGTGCGCTGGGTACTTGGCACACTATCTCGATGAGCTGCTGCGCTCTAAGAATCGGTTTGAAGAGGAAATGGATACGCGCGTAACACAAGTCATTGCTCTGTTCCGGTATCTGCAGGACAAGGACGTCTTCGAAGAGTTCTACAAGGTCTTGCTCGCCAAGCGTCTTCTTAACAGCCGAGGCACCTCGGACGAGGCGGAGAAGCTTGTTATCTCCAAGCTCAAGGCGGAATGTGGTTACCAGTTCACGTCCAAGCTGGAGGGTATGTTCAAGGACATGAGTATTTCGAAGGACCTCATGGAGCTTTACCGGAAGTCAGGCTACGACACCAGAGGTAGCGGTTTTGGTATCGATATGTCCGTCGCACCGATGCCGTTGTCGGTGCACGTGCTCACCAGCGGTTTCTGGCCCACGGAGATGGCTCCCATGTGTGCCCTTCCGCTGGAACTTGTCCAGTTGACACAGGCGTTTGAATCATTCTACTACGCCCGACACAATGGTCGTAAGTTGGCGTGGATGGCGAACATGGGTACAGTGGATGTTCGCGCTACGTTTTCGGCGGGCGTGGAGGACGGCAAGCGTCGGCACGAGCTCAATGTGTCGACGTATCAAGCTGCCATTTTGATGTTGTTCAACCAGCGCCCTGAGTGGCGCTTCAAGGATATCGTGGAGCGCACGCGCATTGAAGTGAAGGATCTGAAGCGGCACCTAATCTCTCTCTGCACGCCGAAGTACAAAGTTTTGATCAAGAGCTCGAAGGGAAAACGTATCGATGAGGAGGCCGATGCGTTCACGGTGAACAACGCGTACAAGTCGAAGCTGCACCGCGTACGGATACCGCTGGTGTCACAAAAGGAGACGTCGTTGCTACCAGCCGTAGCGTCAAGTACGATGAATCCAGCCGACGCGCTGCCACCTACAGTCGCTGAAGACCGCAAGCACCTCGTCGAGGCCGCGATCGTGCGGATCATGAAGTCACGCAAGCAGATGCAGCACAACCAGCTCATCGCGGAGGTCACTCGCCAGATGGTAGGCCGCTTCACGCCGTCCCCGCAGCTCATCAAGCTGCGCATCGAGAGTCTGATCGAGCGTGAGTATCTCCAGCGCAGCACGACGGACCGACGGATGTACAACTATTTAGCTTGAGAGCAGCGACGAAGTACAAGACAAAGGGAGACAATTCCACCGGCGACCAAATGTCAGCACAAGCGAAGAAAGCCAACGCCGTCAAAGACCAGACGAGCAGAAACAATTTAGAGACTGAAGAGCGTACACCATCGAGATCCAACCCAACACCAAGCGAAAGCACCAAATGCCCTTTCTTGTTGTGACATTCTATCGCAACATTCCGTCACCACCGTCAACATTCAACATTAACTTCCTTCCTCGAGTTTAACGACTACTAGAACTACAACCTCAACGATGACTCGTACTGTTTTAAATAATCGCCCCCTCCTTATACGAACTCTTCCGTTCACGAACCCTTTCCGCTATCGTCGCAATAACGCCCGAGCCAAACGCCCAATCGCGAGGAGCTCATGGCCGAGTCGGAGCTCTCGGGGCTGCGCTCCGTGGCCGTGCAGTCCACCCACATCCACCGCGTGCGGCTCTTGACGACTGCCTCCGCCTCGCTGTCCTCCAAGCCTCGCGCCGCCCCCGAGCCGAGCCTGCGCCTTCGCCTACAGCGCCAATGGCGAGCGAACGCGTGGCTGCTGCTCACGCTGGGCTTCCTCTGCTGCCTCGCGCGTCTGGGCGCGGACGCCGCCGCCTCCAAGAGCAAAAACAACAGTGCAACGGCATCTTCGAGCGACCTGTACGTCGTGTTAGTGAGCATCCCCGTGCTGGACAAGATGCTGCCGCTCAAGCACCTGGCCGAGTCGCTGCTGTCCCGCGGCGTGCGCGTGGGCTTCGCGCTGCCCGAGAACTGCCGCCAGTGGGTGAGCGACCTGGAGGGGCTCGAGTTCATCTCGCTGGGGAACATCGCGGGCAAAGGGCGCACGACGGCGCCGGACCCGAGCGAGCTCCAGAGCCTCGGGGTCTACGAGAGCTACGCCAACGCGTTGCGCTACTACGCGTCGTTCCAGCGCCCGATGTTCGGCGCGTTGCTGGAAGATCTGGAGGACGACCGCCCGGACCTGGTCGTCGTGGACCGATACACCTTCGCGGGCTTTGACGCCTGCCATCGACTGCAACTGCCCTACGTGGTGAATGACCCGCACTTGTTGTTTGATATCGATTCGCCCCCGGCGTACATCCCCGCACCCTTCTCCAACTTTACCATGCACGTAAGACGCTGTAACGTTGATGTGGGCTCAAGAGGATGTTGGGAAGACTAACTTTGATGGTGATTCCTTTTCGCTGTTGCTGTTGTTGGTGGTGGTGGTGTTTTTTCTGGTGGATCTTGTAGACGACGAGCGTGCTGGAGCGATGTTTGAATAGCTACTACCGTCTGCGCTTCCGACTGGGACTAGTGCATGTGTACAAGGAGATTAACGCCGTGAGGCAAGAACGTGGACTCCAAGCCATCGATAGCAAGCACCAGATGCACGGCCACGCGCTTGTGCTAGTGAACTCGGTCTTCGGCTTGGATGAGGCGCGTCCGATGATGCCTCAATTCAGGATGGTAGGCCTGCTGCAGTCCCAGAAGCTGCAGCACGAGCGTGCAGAAGCTGAGAGTAGCTCCGCTGGACGTAGCAGATTTCCAGCGACGCTGACCACGTGGTTGGAGGCTCCAGAGCACCAGGGAAAACCGCTGATGTTTATTAGTTTCCAGACCGACGTGCCTTTGACCCCAGAGTTCATCACAACTATCGTACGTCTTGTGCTCTTGCTGCTGGATACTACGTCATAGGCCCATGCCGTTGCTGACTGGACTGTGCTCATGGTATATAGATGAACGCGCTGGAGACCGTAGACACCAGACTGTTGTGGAAGATCACGCTGCAAGAGCAGGCAGCATTTGATCTACGCTCGCGCCCTCGCGACTCGGTGCTGTTTCTTGGCGACGGACTGGACGATGCAGCAGTGCTCGCATTGGCTCCTGAGATAGAGCTGCTGGTCACGGCAGGAGATTTTCAGACCATGCAAGAGGCCCTCGTTGTCGGAGTGCCCATCTTAGGCCTCCCTCACTCCGCCGAGCAAGTTGAAGGTGTGAACGCTGTAGTGCGAGCTGGTGCCGGCCTCCATTTGGATGGGAAAACCTTCTCTGAGAGCAGTCTACGCGATGCAGTGGATAGAATGCTGGTTGACGAGCACGAGCACTTCAAAGCCAATGCTGAGCACCTCGGAGAGATTGTGAAGACCGGCGGCGGCGTTGAACGCGCAGCGGACGAGCTGTTGGCCGTTGCTGAGTTTGGAGCTCGTCACTTGCTGCCCATGCGCAACTTGCAGCCGCTCTACAAGACCTACCTCGTGGACGTGTACCTGATCTACGGGGCGATCCTCTGCGGTGCAGCCATCATCCTGCGCACGTTCGTGTCGGTCGTGCTGTCCATTTTCCAGCCTCTGACCCCGCTCGAGGTGCTCGAAGCGGAGGAGCTCGTTGCGAACGGCCAGGTGGGCCATAAGGCGGTCCAATAAACCACACACACAAGAGAGCGCACCTGTATCATACCGTGAACAGGTGCAGTGCCCCCACCACCGATAGTTGCAACCATCATTCCTTGTGCACTTGTTACCGCAGGCTTCAACCACGCGCAGACGAGGTCGGACTGGAACTCGATGGCAAGTACATGTAACGTTGTGGTGCCGGCCAAACACTAGCGAAACGGCAGTCGACCTCATCAATGCTGAGGTGTCGACCGCTCTCGTCACGCATTGCATCGCTAGCTTCGCACATGGATGCAATATCCAGCAAACAGGAGCGTGTGCCTTTGGATAACCCCCTCATGAATATCTGATGTGGTGGATTAAACCGCACCGCATCGTCGCTACGTTGCGACATTATCGCGGCTTCATCAGTCAGCCGAGAGACGAGGAGCCGGTCGTGTTGTTCTGGTCCCCGCCTCTGCTTGGCCAGCCCTCTACGTCTGCCCCGGGTGTCAGTTTGCCCAAGGCCGGCAACGCCGTCGAACACGAAAGACAAGGAACGTCTCCGCAGCAATGCGAGCACCGCCCACTCGTTAGCGCCCACTCACTAGAATAGAACACGCCAGTGCGTAATGTCCTCCTGATGGTTTCCACTGGAGCGGAAGGAAGGGCGGAAAATACCAACGCTTCCAACCCGAAGTGTCCATACTACCGGTATAATAAAACCTGCAGGTGTTGCGTCCGTCCAGCAGCAAAACGATGGCAACTATTTTCAAGGCGCCTGCAGAATCGCAAGCGCAAACGCAGACAAGAGCGCTCCTGCACGCTGAGAGTTCTCCACATCTAGGTCCGGCGTATCCGGCGTACAGTACACCTCGATTCCAGTCAGACAATGGCCGCCCCGTCTGCGTGCTGAGCCTTTGGCCGGCTGTTCCGCGTCGCTCGGTGTACGGAGCAGAGCGAACACTCCACAGTCTCCTAACGCCCGCAGCAACCACCTGTGCGTGTGCAGGTAATAGGATATATCCCCCCACACAGTTAGGTAGCAGGCCGCACGCAGCCTCCCACCAGCGCCCGTCCTCTGGGCCCTCCCAGGCTCCGTTGTCATGGACCCCAGCGCCAACCTGTTGACCGTCCACACCGAGCACGAGGACGAGCGGCAGGACCAGCAGCAGGACACGCAGACCCAGTACGCCAAGCTGGAGACGCCCATCAAGGAGCTCTCGCGCCAGGATACGTTCAACAGCGACGGATCTGTCGCGTCCGGGCCGACGGTAGGGCCAAACTACCGCCCCAGTAGAACGCTCGATGGCTCCGGCGCCGACAGGATGGCGCACGACATCCAGTTAGGACCTAGGACCATCACGCTCGAGGACGCCGAGATGGGCGACCGCAAGACGCAGGAGCAGGTCGAGCAGTCCCGCAAGGACACGGACCAGAGCAGCAAGGCCGACGCCACCGAGCACACGATGCAGATGAGCTCCATCGAGCTGAGGGACTCCGTTCTACCCAAACTACCCAAGCGGTACCTCAACGGCCAGTTCCAGAGCAATTCGTACTTCTCGAGGAGGCTGCTGCGACTCTCGCAGCTCATCGTGCTCGGGGATGTGATCGCGCTCGGGTTCTTCTACTTCTACGAGTCAGACGCGCACGATATTCGCCAGGGGAGGCTGTACGTGGGCTCGCCGATAAAAGTCCTGGTGTCGAGCGACCAGGACAGCTGCTCGACGTCGCTGGCGCTGGCCGCGCTCGTGTACCATTTGTTCCCGGCGGTGCTGATACTGGGGCTGCCGGCGTCAGGACTGCGCGTGTTCGAGCCGTTCCGCAGAGAACAGCGCATCGATCGAGGCGGGCGACTGCAGAAGGTCAAGCGGACGGTCTGTCTGCAGGTCTGCGAGCTCGTGGGCGTCGTCATTTTCTTGTATGAGGCGCTGATCCTCGGGTTCTTCGTCTACTACGTGGCGAGCGGCAAGATCTTCGTGGACTGCGACTCCAACATCCTGGCCTACGTGTTCTGCGGCTGCGCCGTCGTCATGTTCTGGCTGCTCTTCGTGCTCATGCGCGCCTTCGCGAGGTTCCGCGAGCACTTGAAGATGCAGTTGGGCGCGTTCAAAGAGAGCGACCAGACCGGCGACGTCAAGGCCCACATGCTGCGCTCCAAGAAGAAGCGCAAGAAGCGGCAGCAGCAGCAGAAGAACGGCAACGACGCCGAGGTAACGCCACCGACGCCAGCGAGGTCGACGATCGTCACGGACGTTCGAAAGAGACTTTTCCGCGGGGCTCAGCTAGGCGATCTCCGGCTCATTCGCCGCTCGATTCGAATCGCTAAGCTGCACCTGGGCGAGAGCTTTGCGCGAGAGCTGTACCCAGACCCAGTCATGGTGTTTGGCATTTTTGGGCTGGCCAAGAAGAACCCCATGCACGTGGCCGCGTACCAGGGCAATATCGCCGCCATGGACCTGCTGTTCAAGGCGCATTTCAAGGTGAATGCTTTCGACAAGGTGTCGCGCGTGAGATTCAGCACGGGGGACCTCTTCTGGTACCTCGCGAGCTACTTCATCCCGAAGCCGGTCGTCTCGGCAGATGAGACCTACAGCTCCGTGTTGAAGACCACGCTGGTCACTCCGCTGCATTGTGCTGTGAGCACTGGGCGTCTGGCTGCCGTCCGGTGGCTCATTGCACACGGAGCTGATGTCAACCACTGTTCCAAGTCGTCGTACCGCTGCGAGGGCCGCCTGCCGCCTATCTTCCTCGCTGATCACCCGGAGATCGTGCACGTGCTGCTGCGAGCTGGTGCGAATCACCTCGCTATCCCTGATCCGGGTCATATGAACACAATCACGGTGCTGCAGCTCGCGTATTTGCGGGGTAACTACGCCGTTGCACAGGTGCTGGAGGACTGGGGCGGCGACGTGGCTCTCACACCGCTGCACGCAGCGGCTGCTATGGATGATGTTGCGACGATCCGAAGCTTTTTGCGCAAGAAGGTGGACCCAGACGTCCTAGGTGAGCTCGGCTACGTTGGTCTGAACAAGCGTACACCGCTTCACTGGGCTGCGGTCAACGGTGCAGTAGGAGCTGTCGAGATCCTGCTGGCTGCCAAGGCCAATGCTAATTTCCAGGATGCGCATGGACGTACAGCACTTCACTGGGCGGCTCGCGTCAATCGCGTGGATATCGTGCGGGTGCTTTTGGCACACGGTGCAGACCCGACGATCGTGGACGATGGAGACATGACGCCCATCATGTGTGCGGCTTGCGCTGGTGGCACATCTGTGGACATGTTTAAGGCGCTGGTAGCTAGCGGAGGCGATATCAACCACCAGCTTCGTTCGACTGGCGACACGGCGCTGCACTTGGCTGTGAAGCTGGACGACCAGCAGACGGCGTTGGCACTGTTGAGCATGGGAGGTGACATCATGCGTACAAACCACGATGGCTTCAGGCCCATCGACTGCACTACGTCCACCAGACTGCAATTTGAGATCAAGCGGGCGGCAGGGACTCGCGATGTGATGATCAGCTACACGCACTCGCACATGGAGTTCGCACTGAAGCTGCGCAAGTCACTTGAAGACGCAAACATCACCGTGTGGCTGGACCTCATGGATCCGAGCGGAATCGGCGGCGGGTCTGTATGGCGAGAAGAGATCGCGCGTGGTATTACCAATGCTGCGGTGGTGCTCTGTATCCTCACGGAGGACTACGCGCAGTCGGAGTGGTGTTTGAAGGAGCTGGCGTTGGCGAAACAGGTGGGCACGCCCATTATGGCCATCTCCACAGAGCATGCCAAGATCTCGGAAGAGCTTCAGGTGTATTTGTACACGCGACAGCTTGTCCCGTTCGAGAGTGCCATTGTGAGTGTGGAGCAGGTGAACGAGAAGGAAACCCGGTATGAATACAACGAGGACGCGTACAAGAACCAGCTGCGGATGCTGCTGGACGGGATGCGTGACGAGATTGAAAAGCGCAAGGAGGATAACATCAAGCGCAATATGCGTCGGGCTGAGACCAATCCGATGATAGGATCAGGTCATGGAAGCAGCGGCATGCGGAGTCGCCGCCTCAACCACGCGGCCTCTGGCGTGAGCTCTACGAACACGTACGGCATGGATTCTATGAAGTTTGATGAGAGAGCGCTGGCACTGTCAGCGTTTGATACACCGAATTACTATTCCCACGACTCGGGTGGCTCATCGATTCACGAACTTGGTGAGGATTCCGCCATGCCCATTGTCATCGGCAACAGCCGTCGCCGCGGCCCACCGGGGTCTTCTCGGTCTATCGGGTCCAATGGCGTGTTCCCCGCTAGCCAGCGAGGTATGCGGCTTAACAACAACTACGACTACAACGGCACGAATCTGAGCATTTTGAGCAGCACCAGCAGCTCCAACAGCTTCGTGGACGACTGCGGTGTATCTGACAGTATTGTGCTTGACACGGGCGGATACTACTTCCACCGAGCCACCAACAAGGAGATGCCCAAGCGCGGAGGACGCAACAATGCCATTTCGGAGCGAGACTCGAACGGTGTCGATGAACCCAACACCAGCGACAGCATTGTGGAAGATCTGCAGGAGCTGAGCACGGCCACCGCCAGCGGTGAGCAGTTTGTGTTTATCAGCCACGGCGACTACCACCAGCGATTCGTGCGGAAGTTGTGCGTTGACATGTGTCGCGAGGGAGGCATGAGGTGCTACGTGGACCGTAAGCACATGATGAAGCTTTCAACGACGATCGATGAGGACAAGGAGGAGGAGCTAGAGAAATCCAAGTCCAAGCGCCCCATGCTGTCGCGGAACGAAGACATGTCGGTGCGCATCCACGAAGCGAAGGAAGCAATTCTCAAGTGTTCGGCTTTTGTCGTTCTCATTTCGGAGAAGACATTGGCTAGTGAGCTAGTGAAGGACCAGCTCGCGTTCGCAGAAGACAAGGGCAAGAAGATTCTGCCTGTGGTGGTGAACCGCATGGACTTCAGCCTCGACATCAAGTACAGTCTGGCACGCAGCGAGTTTTTCCACTTCTTCACCAAGGGCGACATGGTGGGCTTCCGTCAGTCGCTGCGACACCTGCTGGACGCGCTGCGTGAAGAGGTCTACGGCATCAGCATTGGGGGCCCCCTTCCAAGCTTCAATTCCGGTGGTCAACTGTCCAGCTTTAGCGGTGGAGGCCACGGCAATGGCAGCGATGTGCAGCTTCGCGGTGGGTTTGCGGACTTACGTGAGAGCTTCATGTCGGCTGGGGGCTCCTACAACCCGTCGTTCCAGGCCCCTGTCACCGAAGCAAGCATGCGCAGACGCCGTCCGAACTCTCACAGCCTTTTTGCGAGCTCGCGGAGCGACACGTCCAACTTCGGGTTACCCCCGACGCGGCTCTCGCAGACTTTTTCCGAGACGACGGGCACTACGCGCAGCGTGACGTCAGATATGAGTCTCTCCCAGTCCATGATCGGAAACTTCTCCACGCTTGTTGGGCGGATCACGGACGATTTCGACGAAGAGGACGAGGACATTTCGTACGCTGGAATCCAAGATGACGACTTTGATTCGGATGAAGAGGTGGAAATGGAGGAGAATGGCCAAGTGCGCGTGGTGCAGGAGCCAGTCCCCGCGTTCTCAAGGGCCATGCAACAGCATCCTGCACTGGGCGCTCTGTCCAGCGACGGCAGCTTCGACACCCGCCAGCGAGGATCCAACGCGTCCATCAGCATGCTGGAGCTTACCGAATCAAACGATCCCATCAACATCAGCTTCGACGCGATGCTGGGCGACAAAACGCCAACCAAGAAATAAGGAAATGTTCCAGACACAAGACTCCAGAACATGCTGACGAGGATGCAAGTGTGTGCGTGCATGTTGCAGTGATTTTTTTATTAGGTGGCGGCCCGTAAGTAAAAGTGTTTTCTCGCCACCACCAGCCAATTTTGCACTCCGCGCAAGATCGCGTGAAGCATGTAATACAACGTATTACTTCGAAGTATCACTTGGCGTTGGGAGGTTCTGGTGCAAGTATCACGTCACTTGTCCTTGAAGCTGTCCGCACTTGGTTTCTCTTGGCTGGACAATCAAGCAAGACTTTAGCTCTTCTACATGTACGCCTTGATAACAGGATGGTATCCGTTGTCAGAGTGTTATTATGACACGTACGTTGGTAGCCCCGCCCCCTTGAGCAGCTCCTGGGCGTAGGCGTTGTGCGACAACTTGGACTGGAGACTGCAGATCCACATCGGCATCAGAAACCGCTTTCACAAGCTAAAGACTGTCACGTACATTTCTCTCGCTTGGGCTGCGTGCGGAGCTTTATCGCCTGGAAGTTGGAGCAGCTCCGTGAACAGCTCCGTGCGAATGTTGCTGGAGCTCATCGACGTCCTGGCGCCGATCGCACCGCCAACTGCAGAGCCAAACACAGCGTTAGGACGTGAGTATTTCCATTTCGCGCAAAGATCAAGAGGAAAACTCACCGAGCACCCCCACGACCCCCAAGGGCGTTCCGAGCGCAGCCGCGTTCCAGATGCCAGCCATCGCTGTGGCTCCTAAGAGTCCGCCGAAAGCGGCTCGACGCGTACCTTTCTGACGGTACTTGACGAACACGTCGCGTTCGACTGGCGTGGCGTCTCTGTTCGTAGAGAACACGCAAGGATCAGGGCTTCATCGCGAGGTTAACTCCACTACAAACGCTTCAGAACGTACATCCAGGACGCACGGCCGAAGCCTCGCGGGCCGCCACACCACGGGGCAAAGCTCCGAGGTGGTCCATTGCGTTGGGGGCCTTGACCTTCCTTCTTGGCGAACATCTCGGAGCGCATGGTGTGCATGACTTCGTACTGCTCGGAGGACATGGAGGACATCATCTTGCTAACGTTCAGGGAGCTTGAGCGGTCTGGTGCACCTGGAGAGCTGGAGAATTGAATTGTGAGCTGCTCCAACGGCAGCAAGCGGAGCCTCTCATAGTGTCGGGAGTAAGCTCGCTTGTTGACGCCGGACGTTGTCATTCTGGTTGTCAGAATGAATGTGCAACATGATGGGGTACTACTGAGTTAGGGTAAACTCAGTACCTTTAAGGCTTTAAAATAACAACTTCGAGTACATGTAGCTCAGGTCCAACATCTAGTACTGATGTCGTACGAGCTGACGTTGCATATATTTTGCAACTATCGTAGCTTTCACGCATCAAAACATTCGTAGTGGTTTGGCTCGCCGCGTCCTTGCGATTCCACTCTACCCGAAAAAAAAATTTAGACATCGAAGCTCGGATCATTCGGTTCATGACGTTACGGTAGCGAAGAGACTAAGTGCCCCGGACCCCCCAGCGTAGTGAGCAGAAGACGTTGAGCATTGATGCAGAACCGAGAGCGCACTCCTTCGTCATTATACGGCAGCCGGATATGGGCTCACTCGCGTAGTTCCTTCATACGATACGATCGCCACGACCCGATCTAGCTGCCCGTCCGTGCGCTGCCACTCGACGCCGAAAACCTAGAGATATCGAACCTGGCTCTTGTGGGTCGGCTTTTCCGATGCGGTTGAGGATATTTCGATAGCGGAGGGCCTTGCGCGCGATTTGAGCGCTTGGAGTCGCTGGGCGTTCTCGCAAATGAGGTCGTGGAGACCTCCGTTCGTTGTAGAACAGACGTACATGGTGTGTGCTGCAAAATCTTCTGGGAGTCGTTGCTACAATTGCTTGCTTTCCCCCGCTTCGTCCTCGTCGAGCTCATCGGCATTGTGTCCGAAGTCCGAATCCGTGATGGCAACCGCTAAATAAAATACGACTTGCGAAGGACACTGGACTCCAGTATGAAGCTCTCCACGTTCAAGTGAAACTTCCGATCGCTGGCTTAGAAAACGGTGAAGAGCTCCGCAAGTTGAAGTGGACGTGGCTGCTCTCCCATTCGTCCATAAACTCCATCATTTGGGCCAATCATCTTCACTATTCCTATTAGCCCCACATTCGCGTACTCGCCGAGCCAAGATGCAGTCGACGGTGCCCGTGGACGACGCCATCCGCACGCTGAGCGTGGAGATGGCCAAGGACAAGGACGCGTCCTTCATCGGCAAGTACGTGGCACTCTCTAGACCCCCCAACGTGAGTTTACCCTCTCATATTGACGCTAATTATCCGCAGGACGGAGGCGGAGATGGAGATTCTTGCCCATTACGCGCACAAAGGCCGACGTCGCGCCGCTGTGGGCGCGATCTGCGGCTCCTCGGCCATGGCCGGACTATGGAAACTCTCCAAGAACCAGAGGAAACTGTCGGGGGCCTTCGCCATGATGTGTGAGCGGCGGGGGAAGTTTATTGACGTAAAAGTGTAGGTTGGTTGGTGTATTTATTATTATTATTTGTTTTTATTGCAGCTGGCGGTCTCTTTGGAGCGTCGTACGGCATCATTAGCATCCGTCGGGACTTGTTCTCGGACCTGTTGATGCTGCCGTCGGACAAGTCGCCGTTTGCGACGCGGGCTCGGAGCATGTGAGAGAGAAAAAAAATTCGAGAGAGTTGAGGAGACTGACATATACCTTTTGGGTTGCGGTGTTTTTTTTTTACAGTTTGATGGCCAAGATTCCGGACAATTCGTTCGTGCAGGAGCTGAACGAGAAGTTCCGGCATTCGGCGGCGGCTACGTACGTCGTCAGTCGGTGGAGATGAGTCTACTGTCGATGACAAAAGTGCTTACTTGCTTTGTAAATTGTGTGCGCTTTGTAGCGACTCGTGGAATGAGGATGCGAGTGCTCCTGCAAGCTTTGGCTCGAAGCCGTCGATGAATCTTCCCCCTGCTCCTCGCCGCTTTGATAGCGACGTTTCCAGTAGCATCCCGCCGATAACTGGGCTTGACACGCCGCGCGGCAAAAAAGACTCGCGCGACAGTGGCGATGGCCAGGACACTTTCGGAGAACCGAACGACAGCGGAATCCGTTCACCGTTTCAGTTTGGTGCAAAGCCTCCCCGGGATGACGATGCTTCGGAATCTGCAGACCGCGACGCCCCCCTCGCTCGTGACCCATACGCGCACTACCCGCGGGAGAATGCTCCGCCATTGCGCCATGACGAGGATGACTATTTCTTTGGAGAGCCCAGCGAAGTAGAGGCCGCTGCAAAACCCACGACCTGGGAAGAAATCCGACGTCGTGCTGCTGAGCAACACAAATAAGTGGCACAAAGCACACACACAACTGCAGTTATGGTAGTAGCTGCGATGCAGAAAAAAATAGTGCCGTGAAAGAGTAATGAACCAATGCTTGCTCACTCAACTCGTGCGGTAGTGCTGAAATTGGATCATGTCGACTGTTCACGATTCTGTTGTGACCTGAAGAGCAGAGAGAGAGAGAGAGAGAGAGAGAAAGATGCAGGCGGCGAATACAATCAACGGTAAGTCCAAGAGCAATTCTCGCGATGAAACGAAGGACGAACCTTTGAGGCCGTACATGTCGGGGCTGGAGAAGCAGAAAGAAGGTGGACAGCGATCTTCAAGCTCGGTCACGAGGTATTCCAGCACCAAAGCGTTATTGTACGAGGGACTGCTGTCTGAAGAGGAGCTGGTCGTGTTGAGAGCTATCGTGGCGCGAGAGGCAGAACTCGACGAGTTGTTGCGGTGCTGCTGCTCCTTTCAAGATGACCAACGCGTTGAGTTGTTGGAGTCTCTTATCCGTGTTCGAGATCTGTCTCTTGCCACGGTCGATGCCATTGCCGGCTGGCGATGCCGCATGATCCAGATCCGACCATTCCTATGGCGAAACATGAACTACGCGCTGAAGATGACGAGCGACCTCGACTTTGTGAGCAAAAGCCAACTCGCTACCGCTGCAATGGATGGAGTGCGTCTGCCTCGACGAAACCCGCTCTCAACCATCGGAGGGTTGGACCAGAGCATGCGCGCCTTCTGGGCTATCGAGATGCCGGAGGAAGAGGATTTGTCTGTGCTGCTGGACTCGGCCTCGTTTGCACCAAGCCACGTCTCGGTGGACATGCCATCCAAGATCCGCCTCGCCGAATGCTTCTTGCTGTATGAAGAGCGCCGATACGGCAAGTTCTCGCGAGCTCAAGCAGCAGCAGACCACCGTTTGAAGGAACTGGTGCAGAAGGAAGCCGAGTACTCATCGAAGGTGCGCTTTGGAGCGAACGAGCCTGAAACATAGCGCAATTACGCAGAGAACAAGAGTGAGACCCCATCAAATAAACGCATTATCCATTGAGAGGCTGCATTCCAACAGCCCCCACCGCGTGGGAGGCTTTCCTTTGCAGCGCATGCAAAAATAATTAGTCGGTCTTCGTTGTCCGTTGGGCATCACCGCGTCAGCAACATCCCCAGCAGAACTAGTCGAACTTGGTGAGATCCAAAGTCATCGACTTGGACTGCTGCAACGTGATATCCTTGCAGATTCCGACCAGCGCGTCGGCCTTCTCGTAAAACGAGTCCTTCAGCGAGATTACAACGCACTGGAAATCACAGTTTGCGATGTACGTTGACACCTTGTTCACATTCACGTTGTCCAGGGCGGCATCCACTTCATCGAGCACGAAGAAGGGCGACGGGCGGTAGTTGTGGATCGCAAACAGCAGCGCGAGCGCAGCCACCGTCTTCTCACCCCCAGACAACTCCTCCATCTCACGGAATCGCTTCATCGGAGGCATTGCGTTGTACTTCATTCCGCTCAAATACGGCTCTTCCGTATTCTCCAAGTTTAAATACGCTGTGCCTCCCAGCGGATGCTTGGAGCTCTTGGTGAGTTGCTTGTAAGTCGAGTCAATCACTCCTGAAATGTGGTTGAACGCTTCCATGAAGCGATCATACCGAGCTTGCTTGACTTTTTCAAACTTTGACGCAGCCTCGAACGCCTGCTGCTTGATGCGGTCTAGTTCTTCTTCTTCCTTCCCAATTCGGTTTTGGATCACGTCAAACTTGTCCAGCGCGCGCATGTTTGGCTGCATACGTTCCAGGTCGGTGAGCAGCACACCAATTCGCTTTTCGTAGTCAGCATTCATCTCATCGAACTCTTTATCATCGACCACGACATGTGCATCTGGAAGCGCCGAGAAGTCCACTTCTTGATTTGCAGCGTCGTCACCCAGTACCTCGGAGTTTTCGTGGCTACTCGACCCACTAGCACTTTCCATATCGACGTCCTCGGAACCAGTGGTAGATCTGCAAGTAACAGTTGGTAGTTTGATCTGATCCAACGCCGCACGCTTGAACAGCTCAGTCTTGTGGTCCTTCAGGCGCTCAAGCACTGTTTCCTCTGACGCAACTCGCCTTTGAATTTTGCCCTTCCGCTCCTCGTACTTTGCCTTCTTGCTGCCAATTTCTCGAAGCTCCTTTTCAAGCTCCTCCACCTTTGTCGATAACGTTTTGCGAAGCCCCTCTTGCTCCTTCCGTTCCTTACGCAACGCTGCCACCCTTTTCATGAGGCCGGCTTCCTCTACCTCCAACTGCTTCAAATGCTGGGCTTCGCGAGCTGCTCGTTCTTTTGCTGCAATCATGGGCTGATTGAAGTCCTGGGACTGTAAATACTCGATCTGGGATACATCAAACGCAGGCAGCATTAGCGACACGACAAGTTTTCCTCCACTATACATCCTTTCCTTACCTGTGCGCGAAGCTTCGATTCATGTTCAGTAATTTTGCGTCGCATCTCCATCGCCTTGTGGTGTCTCTTAAGCACCTTTTCTTCGTAGACGCGAATACTTTCCACGCCAATCTCATCGCTAAACTCTGCAAACATCTCATCTTCCACACCGTTGATTTGCTCCTGAAGCGAGTCAATCTTGCTCTTGCGAGAATCCACAGCCGCTATAAACTTGTGAAGATCCGGTGCGATGACGTCCACCACTCGTTTATTGGCGTCATCGATTCTGGCTTGGATCTTGGGTCTTTTTGTTTCCGTAATGACCAAGTCAGCATTTGCGTGGCTAAGTCGACTCTTTAGTCCTTCCAGTTGCGTACGTATCGTTTGCAGCTTTGCATAAGATGCACCGTGTCGCTCCATGGCGCGAATCGTTTCAATCAGACCATCCTTTTCTTGCTGCAAGGCCTCGACCTCCTTTTCATCCCATCGCCCAGCCCGACGCAAGTCGTTTTGGGTTTTACCACCCGTCATACTACCGTTCTTGCTCACAACCATTCCGTCCAACGTGACTGCCTTCACCTTCTCGTTTTGATGGAAACAAAGATCGCGAGCAACATCGATAGAGTTACAGACGACGGTATCACCAACAGCGTAATGCAGCGCTCGTTCAATCTCAGCGTCGCACTCAATCACATCAACCACCATCTTGATGTTGCTTCCCAAACCGCGGAATCGCTCGTTGATCGGTTTCACTCGAATCTTGTCCAGCGGAATAAACTGAGCACTACCTGCACGGGAATCGCGGAGGTACTGAATACAATCTTGACCGGTTCTGTAGTCTGTCACCACAATTGCGTCCATGTGCTTTCCTGTAGCCACGGTGACAGCCATATTGTATTTGCGTTGGATCGGCTTGCAAAGATCTACAAGACGGCCACGAACACCAGGGTACAGTCGCTTCAGCGTTTCTAGTGTCTCAGCTCGTCGCGCCTCTGCCTGCGACTGCCGCTTGTCATCCTTCAGATCGCGCAACTTGTTGGTGACTCGGTCCAACTGCTTCGACAGTTTCTCTTTCTTCTCTGCCTGGCCCCGATTCTCTTCGTCAGCAGTCTGCAAGTTCTTTTCAGCTTCTGCGATATCGCGCTCTGTTTCAGAGATGACTCGCTGCATGCTGCTGATGCGTTCATCTGCTTGCTTGAGGTCGTCTGCAAGCATTTTAACCATCTTGAGATTTTCCTGGCGCTCCTGGCCGAGTGTTTCAACTTTGTTCTTGTCCGCGTTCTGCTGTCGCAATATTGACTCCAGCTCATTTCGCAGCAAATTGGTCTTGACCTGCACATCTTCCTTAATCCGGTGGTATTCCTCCAAGCGTGAGCCCTCCAGCACCAGCGCACCTCCCTCTCCTCCTTGGTTTGCTTGCCGGGCTTGGTTTGCATCGAGCTCAGCTTTAGCCCTCTCCAGTTCTTGAAGATCGGTCTTCAAGGCTTCCACCTCTGTGGCCTTTCCTGCCAGCCGTTTCTCCATGGTCTTCTCAGTCGTCTCTGACTCGACAATCTTCCTCTGGGAGTATTGGGTCTGTTCTCGCAGTCGAATCACTTGTGGCTGAATGTCCTCCATCTCATTCTGGAAGTCCTGAATCCGTTCACGGTTCGCCTTCACCTCGCGAAGACTGGCCATGAGCTCTTTCTTCTTCTCCTGGTAGGTCTGCGTAACGGCCTCCTCCTTCTGCGAGCAGGTACGACCAGCCTCCTGGTAGTGCTTCACCGTCTCTTCTCGCTGTTTCGTATCATCCTGAACCTGAAAAAGCTGCCACAGGTAGTGCTCCACCCGTAGGGTATTCTGCCAACAACCAAGCACACGTCAGACCCCACCTCCTCCACCCTTAAACACCAATCTCGAGCCCAACCTACCACAGCCTCCAGCTTGTGCCTGAACTGCTCGGCCTCCTCCTTCTGCTCCCTCACGAGCCTCTTCTCGGCCACGAGCCCTTTCTTCCGCTTGTAGGCGAAGATCGTGTTCTCCTCGGCCGCGTTCTTCTCCTCGAGCAACCTGTCAAATTCGATCTTATGCTCGTCCGACATGGAGATCTGCTCGAACAGCCTCGTCAGCTGCGCCGGACTCTTGCTGGCGACGGACTCGACGTCTCCCTGGAACACTAAAAAGTTGCGTGCTTTCACTAAAATGCCGATCTCTTTCAGCTGCTTCTGGTAGCTCTCGGAGCTCACGTCCCGGCCGTCCACGCGGTACGAGCCCACGCCCTTGTCCGAGATGAGGCGCGTGAACTTGACTTCCCCCTGCTGCTGCTGCTGTGGGTTCTGCGTCTTCTGCTGGGCCGCCAAGGACTTGGAGGGCGGCGTCTCGTCCGGCGCCAACGTGTACACGAGCGTCACGAACGCCGAGCGGTCGGTGGCAGCAGCTTCCGCGTCCCCCGGCGCCTTGTGCACCAGGTCCTGCAGCTGGTTGGAGCGCAGCTGGCGCGAGTGCACGCCCAGCACGAAGGAGATGGCGTCCATGAGGTTGCTCTTGCCGCTGCCGTTGGGCCCCACGACGGCCGTGAAGCGCTGGAACGGGCCCACGACGTGGCGGCCGCCGTACGACTTGAAGTTCTCCAGCTCCAGACGCGCGATGCGACCCATGGCTGCCCGACGACGAGGAACGGAGGCGACGAGTTGCCGCCGTCTTGCTGGTTGCCGATTGATTGATTGGTGAAGTTTTGGGGGGTATTGGTGATTTTCTTAGTGATTTTTTAAAATTCGCATTGTGATATTGTAGAAGATTGGGGAGGATCCCTAACCCCGATTTTGGGGACCCCTTTTACAACAGGCAGCAGGGTTGTAAAAACCCAAGGCTTTTGAAGACGGACGGGTGGTGTGAAAAAGAGGGAGGGTGGGAGGGATAAATGAAGTGGATTTTATTTTGGAATGACGGCATTTGCCAATACAAAGCGCAATGTAAACTAGAGGGAGTGGGCTGGTAGCACACTGAAAGGCCGTTTCCAATGAAAATGGCTGTAATTTCCTGCTTAAAAAAACGCGATACCCATCGCGTTTTTTCCGATGAAAATCGCGGTATTTCCTCAGGTAGAATTCTTCTAGTTTTCTATGCCTCTATGCATCGATAGTGATCCAACCCGACTCACTTTAAGGTTTTAGCCGCGCTTGACCTCAGTCTCGCTTTTGCGGTCCATGGCAGCCACCCCTTCCCTACTCGGGACCCCTGTCGCTGCCACGGTGCCGATTTAGCGACGCTCTCCTCGTGCCAGCCCTGAAACCCATCAACGACGGCGACCTACTACGGATGAATATAGTTGTTTTTCCGACAGATAGAACTGCAGGATAGTGATCACAGTCAAACCGGACAGGTTTTGACCTATCACTTTTCTATATCACGTATTTTAACCAATTAAATCGCTCAAGGGTAGGTTTCGTGTTCCGACAGCTTCCGACAAATATTTGTCGGAAGCTTGGCAGAAATATGTATGTGTCAATACTGAAAGTATGTCATTCGAGTATACTGAAAATAGAATCGTGAATCTGACAAATAGGCAAAATCCTATTTTAGGCAGTGAGTAGTGGGGCACTGGTGAGCCACTCATGGTCACATCCAGAACAGACAGAAAGCAATATGAGCCTCACCGCGCATATCCTCACCAACACGCAAAAAGTGCGCATCACCAGAATCTGTGCTATCGAGCGCATGCTGAAAACTGAGAATGTTTCCTTGGACGTTGTCCAAGCTTGCATTCTTGGCGACAGCTCCGGAGAGAGCCTAGTGACTGTAATGGCACATATGAAGGTAAAAAGGGTAAGTTGGCACCGACCACTGCCATTTCATACTTCAGAAATGTCAAGCTTTGGTTTTTCGATGAGCATCCTCATCTCAGAGTCCCAACGGAGTTAATCCTGCTCAAACAGGGAAAGACTCTAGAAAATCATTGCTTAAAACGTGAAAATGGGGGGTTACTTACAAGGCACCACCTTGCACAAAGGAGGATCTGCGCTCACTAATCCGTTATGTCTACAACACGGCGTCTGTCGCGTCCGATTTTGAAGACGCAGCGCTTGCATGCCACATGTGGCATTGTTTTGACCGTTCTTCGGATCTCGGCTACATCAGCAAGCAGCACATCACGATGTCGGCTGACAACGTTTTTTACGTCCGGATGCGTCGTATGAAAACGGGCGAGTAGCAAGGCCTCACCCTGGTACCTGATCGTGACGACTTCCTGACCTGCCCGTTACACACACTGGCAGTAGCACTAGTGATGGAAGAGGCGCCGTGTGCGTCGCTGCTGAGTCAGCTTCCTTCCCTCGCTACGCCGGCCACGACCTCGCTCAATGCGCCCCCCCCCCCCCCTGCTCGAAGTGCTTCAAGTCAGTCTATCGAAAGCCACCACTACTGGTGGACCACCTGCTGCTCAAGTTGTTGAGCGTCCGCCGCCAGCTTCCGTTACCCTTGCGGTTCCCCCACCGAGGCCGCCAACTCCCGCTGCTGTAACCCCCGAGTCAACCAGTCACACTCGCGGAGAAGACGGCATCCAAGCTTATGTCAACAGGTTCTTGAAGCGCGTAGCGGATCCGGCCAGCGCAACCAGCAACCTGACGTCGCACTACATTCGTCGAGGAGGGGCGCAGCATGCCAACGGAGACGAGCGGCTAGCAGCGCAGTGGATCTTCGATTGGGGGTCTTGGGATATGACCCGGACGAACAAAGGCTTTGGCTACGTGTTCAACACTCCGCGCGAAGACCGAAAAGTCGCCCGCGTCTTGGGCGGCTGGAATGCCGACGAACTACTAGTAGTTGCGGTGCTCGACCGTTGAGCACAGGAGAGCTTGTTGCGGCTGCAAGAGCTGCTGTTCAGTTCCTGCATGGGGCTGAAGGACGTCAAGCTAAACGTGAGTCGCAAGGTAACCGGAGTGCTAACAGCGTACCTGATTAAGTACCTCCCCCAAGTGAAGGCACTTGAGCCCAAACAGCATGTTCGTTGCGCATGCTTGTCCGCTGCTGGTATCCCCATGGCAGACATGCTGGCGTGGTCGGTGGTGATAAATGATGTCGCTGCTGGTCCTGCTCAAAATCTCGGCGAAGGAGAACAGAAGAGCAACTGCTGTGGCGCTGGGTGTCATCACACTGCTGTCATTAACGAGCTTATCGAGAGCAACCGGCTAATGGCTGCCCGACTCATCGCGCTTGAAGCTGCTATCCCCAAGCGACCTGCTGCTCAAGTATCAACAGAATAAGCACAAGAACAGGAGCCATCAGTTCAAGCACCGCCAGCAAAGCGCAGAGGAAAAGCTGCTACCAACCTCTCCTCGATGTGGTTCGAGTGCTGCCTCGGGTCTGGGCTTCCAACGATCGGCAGAAGAGATCGGACTATCGCTTGGTCGTGGCGTACATGAAGCTCTTCCTTGAAGGCAGTTTCCAGGTGAGTGAAGGAGCGGATGGCTTCAAAGACGCGTCCTCGAGGTAGACCAACGAGCGGAATCGGTTCTTCTCGCATTCTTGAGCGGCCACGGGATCCGAGCGAAATGTGGTCGCAGTGTGCTGCTCGAGATGCGAAAGCTTCATTGCGTTGGAGCTCTCGACAGTCGCATCGTTGCGTATCGCAGTCAACTCGCCGTTGAGAAAATCATTGACCCAGCACCTGCATCAACCCAGAACATACTGCAGACAGCAGGGCACGTGTACGAGAGATCAGTAATAGCAATCAGACCGCATGCACTCGCTCAAGAACTGACGCCACCCGCGCTACACATAACCAAATGACACACATGTTAACGGGGGTATTAGTAGTTTGTATAGAAAATCGCGGCACTACAACCAAGAAGAGAACCCGGCAGTAGGGAATCGACCCCCCCCCTACAAACAGAGAGAGCACAACACACTTCGCGCAGCACATCACACACACAAACGCCACACACCACACACACACGCCACTGGAGAGCACCTACAGTCCAATCTTGATCAATAATACCGGCCTGATTTGAACATACATCTCGGAGCCGAAGCCCTGCGCTCTAGCCTGTTGAGCTACGGTGTTGGGGGGGGGGGGGGGGGCTGCGCTTGCTGTACGAGCTGTACAGGCCGTACGATCCTGTAGACTGTGTGGGCCAACGGTTCTCGCAGCCACAAACTTGTGGCGTGTCTATTCACAGACATGTGACAGGCTTCTATTGAACGATATATAGTCGACTGTTTGTTGTTAATCCATCTGTTATTGGCAGATAAGTGTACCAATAGGACGACTCCACTGTTGGTTGCTGTCAACCGCTCTAAATTTTGCCCCCCCCCCCCCCCCCTCTGCCAGGGTTGCGCCCTCATTAATGGATTTGCCGGCCCTGGTGCACATTGCTCCGGGGCCAAATACGTGCTACATACGAAGTCGTTTTTCTTAGCCTAGAGGCCTCTAGACGCCATTTCCTCGCGGCTGCGAGCGCCGTTCGTAAAGTTGACAGGAAACGCAAAGCTGGGAGGCACGACATCCCTAAACTTAAATATACCAGTACCTAACTAGTTTTCTACCGGTTTTATTGTCCGAACTCTACTGGTATCCCAACTGTCGGAAAGTGTCGGAATGGGTTAGGGTGTCGGAACCGCCGCGATATGGAGGCATTCTCAGCATACTACTGTCAGCGGGACCCCACGGCGAGGCATTGATTGAGGCATCTTCATCATAATACTACCAGCCGACCCCAGGGAGAGGCATTATTAATAATAGCCAAAAGAAGCAATTTATTGACAACCTAACATAGTAATTAATATATGAAAGGTAAGCGCCCCTACTGGTACTCCATGCATGCAACCAGTAGTTATATTTAAGGTTTACATTCGCACCGGCATTCCATGCATGTACCGTATCCAGCACTTTTGCGGCTCAGAAACATCGTACTCAACGAGTTGTTGAATTTTTTGAAACTGTATACCCCTAAGAAACAGATTGGAGTTGCACTGAATAACCTATTTATTTATAAAGTGTTTCACTTGAACAAAGTAGATGTTTTCTTGGTGTGCACCACATACCAGACCCAACGAATTAATCCTTGTTGGGCTGTACGTACTCCGTAAACCATGCACAACCAGGAAAGTTGGCACGTTGTTCCAATTGTACCAATGGTTTGCCAATATTGTCGTCACTGGTGGCCCGTCGCAAGAAGTCTCCCGCAAAGCTAACCGTCTCCCTAAGACGGTTCATTTATCTCGGTTCGGTCCTGGTATAATTAGAGCTCACTATTGCAAATGTGAATCGCTCCGTCACCACCAGTAATTCCCCCAGAAGGCCTCGCGAAACAAGAGTCGCAAACAACTGCTCGCACCAGCTTGCCGTTTTCTCGTTCTCGGATTTCATCTGAACTAAGTATTTCAAGTATATCCCACCTCTGCCAGTCCGTCGGACCCCCTACCCCCGCAATGATCGTCATCGACCCCAGCGCGCTACCTGTGAGCCCATCTCGCCCGAGCCGCTGACACCCAAGATTCTCCGGGCTCGTCCATGTTGAACCCGATGTTGATTGCATCGCTACCGCAAGCTGAACTGAGCCAGGTGGTAACACAGCCGGCAAAGCAACGTGGCCGCCGTAAGGATCCGGAATGGAAGAAGGTGATTGTCGCAGATGGTATCGTGTCATGCCGGAAGTGCGAGAAAATCATCCACCACATTGGCGAAACCCACGACGAGCGTGTTCGTCACCACCTGCACCAGAAATGCAACAAGCGTCTTAAGACCCAGTCAATCACGTCGTGCTTCCCGAGAGCCCTCAGCGAGAACAAGATGTACGAGTTCCAGCTGCATTTTGCACTGTGGTTTTATTCCACAGGGATGGCGTTTCACAAGGTTGACCACCCTGACGGCCCTCGTGCTCTTGACCCCAGCGGTTGTGGTGCCGACTCGGTACCAGCTGACGTCGCCTATACTGAACGCGTGTTTTGAGCGCTTCTTGCTGAGAATGGTGCCTAGGGTAACGGGAAAGGCATGCATGCTCATTACAGACGGTTGGACCGACATCAATGGGAACAGAGTTATCAATTACGTCCTGATATGTGGCTCCGAAACGTATTTTTCGGAGTATATCTACACCGGATCGACGTCCCATAATGTGTTCCTAGCGTCCGACATCCAGCACGTGATGGCCAAGCGCACCTACGTTAGTATCTCTGCCGTGGTGACGGACAACACGGCAACCAACCGGCTGATGTGGTCGGCGTTTCAGAAAGAGCACCCGCATGTGTTGTTTCACGGTTGCATTTTGCACGTGCTCCACCTGACGGTGAAAGATCTCGTAGTCAAGTTGAAGTGGATTCGAAAGGCTGAGAAGGGATACCGCAAATCGGTTAAGTTTTTCAAGAAAAAAAACAATTGTTGTGGCACGAGCTACGGCATCTTCAAAAAGTGGAGGGCAAAAACGCACTTGCCCTACCGGCCGCGACACGCTGGGGGTACGATTGAGAAGTGCCTCGTCTCAATTTACGAGTCTGAGAAGATCATGCATGCGTTCGTCAGCGGGCGAGACTTCTTGCATGGGAAAACAAAGAAGCCGAAGGCCAAGCACCACACGGTTCATAACACAGTAAAGGCGCGGGATTTCGTCATCCAGCAGTCGAAGGCGATCGAGATCTTATCGAAGTACCAAAAAGCTTTCGAGAGCAACACACAGCTATTTTCCATTGTTTATCGGATGTTCATCCAGTTGCCTCAGATCTACGGAGAGATGACGATACTCATCAGTGAACTCGGTTTGATTACTTGGTTTTTGAAGAATCGGTTCGATTTTGTGTATGGTGACGCACACGGCGTATCATATGTCCTGGATATCGCTAAGGTGGAGAACACATAGACCAGGACACCAGGGAGCCTGTGCTTGATTTCATTGTGGCGTGGCACGGCCCGGATCACGAGAAGACCGTGTCGGTGGGGCTGCTCAAGTTCCAGGCGGAGCTTCAACGGCCAATGCGGGAGTTGAACTAGTTCAAGACAAGCGAATCACAGTGTCCGACTACTGGAATGCCATACACCGATACCCGATGCTGCAAAAGATCGCGTTGACTGTGTTTACAGCTGCCGCGTCAAATGCAGCTGCCGAACACAACTCTTCGATGCATAAGTTCATTCACTCGTATGTGTGGAACCGCCTCTGCGAATCCCATGTGGAGAAACAGGTGTTCATCTTCTTCAACTCTATGAACATGCACACAGAAGCTATGACAATTTTCGACTTGCTAGAAGATCTAGCGGACGAAAGTAGTGACGAAGAGAACAACAACCAGGACATTATCTACGAGTACTACTAAGTAACAGGAACTACTTCTGTTTTTGTCATATGTACCCTTGGGGTTTTACCTCATAATATTTTGGCTTAGTTTTCATATTATCAAACTGGGGACGATAACAACCACAGTGGCCACATAAATCTTGACTCCGAATTGCCTATTGCCAAATCAGGGACGAAGTCCAGCACTTTAGCTCTGCGTTTTCTAATACCAAACCGGGGACGATAGCGGTGGCCTAAAAATCTTGGCTCGGTGTTTCCTATTGCCAAACCGTGACGATAGCAACCACAGTGGTCTCATAAAGCTTACTTAAATTTTATCCGTCTCTGGAGAACTGACTCGAGTTAGTCAAAATCAGTACTGGAGTCGTCGTCGGCCCTGGAAGTATCTGAATCCGACAAGTCAAGGGCTGTGCTTGCGGTGAAGGCGGCGACGCGTCGTCTAGTGCGACCCGGGTAGCGCGTAGGCGCCACAGGTGGAACGATTGGTGGTGTTAGTAGCTGTACGGGGTCCTCCACCAGGCCGTTCGATAGAATAGGCGCACGGCACATTGGACACGTGGCCCTATCGTCACGCGCCGCAATATGAGTGAGTTTAAAACCATGCAAAAAGCACTACGGCACTGCACACACCTCGGCGGACTTTGCACCGGGTCCAAGCACACCGGGTATTCCGGTGGTTGCACCGCTGGAGGGGAGCGTTCACCCGATGTTGCAGGTGGAGTTGTCGAAGATGGCTGAGGAGGATGGGTCAGAGCTGAAGCCTCTATGTCTATCCCGATGGAGATCTGTTGACGATGGTCGGTTTGCCGGCGTTCTTGGTACCACTCCCGGCGTCACCGGTTGCGAGCAATTTTACGCTCGGCGCTCAGCCCCTCTCGACGGCGATTGCGTCATCAAATTGTGCGTCCTTGGTGACGCTGAAGAGACGATGCATGCTTGAACAGCTCGTAACACACTGAGTACTAGTGGCGAGTCACGACAAAGTACGCACAATTAGATGACGCAATCGCCGTCGAGAGGGGCTGAGCGCCGAGCGTAAAATTGCTCGCAACCGGCGACGCCGGGAGTAGTACCAAGAACGCCGGCAACTGTGGCAGTACGCAATATTTGGCTCGGTGACGACAGTGAGCCAACGTTTGCTGCCACCGACCACCTAAAAAAACAGACTTACAAACTTCTCTCTGGAAGGGACACTACATACGCAGCAATTTATCGAGCTTGAACAGGTTTAGGTCCAAGAAAACGAACCCCCAGAGACACAGGCTTGCGATTAAGCGTCTGCAATGACTTAGTATGCTTCTTGAATACACTTTGCTTTCCTATAGTCTTGGTTTTTGTATACTGCCCTACCGATGCCCAATACTACTCTGTCAGAATATCCTGTATAAGTCATTTAGGTATAAATCGACAGATGCCTGCTGATTGATCAAAATTCAAACCACCAGGAGTCAAGTCTCTTCAAGTTTGTATTGAGTGTCTCCACCTTGTGAAGGTGCAGATGAGTGTATCCATCTGGATACGAAATGCAAGATATACAAGATTAGAAGCGATAAAAACGGCGCCGCTCTCAGCCAATGAGCGTCGATCCCTTATGACATCTCCATCTCCAGTTACACCGCGAACATGCTGTAAATGCCAAGTACGTCTGCAAGAAGTTGAACGGCCGACAATTTTTCGACAAAGCGGCAAGAGCTGAGGGGATTGTCTGTCACTTTTCCATCAACGTTTCGAGCATCGAGGGGTTTTGGAAGGTAACACATACCAATTTCTATCAAAACTGTATCAAGCCCGTGGGGCTTTCGAGCCGAACTGTTGCTGAAGGGACAACCCCACGTCCGCCGAAGGACAAGAAAAAAACCACGCAGAGTCTTCGGGAGCTCTCTCGGCTTGTTGAATTCGAGATGCCCCCCCCTGTACGAAGGCAAGACAGAGAAGATGACAGGTTCTGCCATTTTGGAGTTCTTCGGTGGCAAGGGTTTCAAAGTGGGGGCCTCGGTAATATCTCGCGTCAAGTACGCGATTGATGTGGCTAACAGCATCGAGCGACGTGTCAACAACCAGAAACTCGAGGGTTATCTGAAGTAGAAAGAAGGCGACGAGACTTGTAAGTGGGCGTGCTTTGTCCTCAACATCGGAATTGGCGCTGCCCGAATGGCGAGGCGGATTTTCGGAGTGGACGGGGCTCACGGTGTCTTTTTGGAGGCAACCACCAAGGACTACAACAACCACATGCTACCCTTCGCATTTTCTCTTGTCCCCATGGAGACCTACGATAATTAGGTTTGGCTTCCCGGGTGGTGCAAGACACGTTGGAGGATTTGGAATACTTTACCGTTCTATCCGATCACTACACCTTTGCCAGTCCAAAATGGCAACAGTGCAGAGCAATCGGACAAGTTAAAAAGTCAGGTTTAAAATTCAAAACTGAATTTTAGAAATAGGAAACCTGAAATTTTGTTCCCGTTCAAAATGGAGTTTGTCCAGACCAAACTGGTTCACGTGCCGTACTTCATCCGTTCACTCCGCTGGGCAGCAGCAACAGCACGCGCGCAGTGGCGAGCCATTCGATTGACCAGGCGCAGATCCATGCACGGCATGCAATGCCCAGCCGTTTTCTCGAGCAGCTGCATCCAGCGCTCTTGCATTTGCCCCCGCGGTACGTTCAGCATCTCGTAGTGGTTAAGTACAAGGTAACTCTTGATGCGAGCCTTCAAAACGCTGAAGCANTAGGGGCCAAGCCTTAGCAGTTTCAGGTCATCGCGGCCGCGGACCAACTCCTCCGTTCGGCTATGTGCTGGAGCGTTGTCCAGCACAACCACCACTGGCTTGCCAGCAAACTCACCTTGGTAAACTTCGTGCGCCTTTGCGGCGCCGTAAATGGCATCAACAAACGCTGCATTAACGTCCACCCTTAACTGAAGTCGAACTCGATCATAGTCTAGCGTATACAGACAGTTTTCCTCGACGTACTCTACCAGGGCAGCTTCCATCTCCGGCGTGCACTTGGTAGCTCCAGTACGCGCTCCGCCT